>LPNX010598818.1:470909-544219 GCA_001517045.1 Pseudotsuga menziesii | reverse complement strand
GTAACATTCATGTCCTGCAACTTCATTCAAGATTTCATCAGCATAGGGTGTGGGGAATGGATCTGTGAGTGTGACTTTGTTGAGTTCCCTAAAGTCGACACAAATTCTTAACCTGGTCAGATCATGTTTCTTAGGCTGAACGACCATGGGACTTGCCCATTCTGACTGGTCTATAGGGTAGATGATCCATGCTGCTAACATGTTGTCTATTTCCCTCTTAACTATCTCCTTGTACTTGTGAGCTAGTTTATAAGGTCTTTTCTTAACAGGTCGGACGTCAGGTTTCGTATCTATTTTCATTTCACCCATTTCCTGAACTAACCCTTTGAGGTCTTGATAATCTCTGGAAAATACATCCTAGAATTCTTTAAGTAAGGTCACTATTTCGGCGGTCTTTTGTTCACTCCAATAGTCACCAATCTTTGCGATTTTGGGACGATCGTCATTTGAAATGTCGACCTCCTTAGTTTTCACCTTTGCATCTAACCACTCTGGTGCTTGTGCTTCGTTGATTGGTCGACTTCCTTCTGTGAATTGTGAAAATGTAGGAGGGAATTCGGCTGCAGTCATTCTATCGATGTTTGGTTTGTCGTTGGTCACGACCCTTAGAATTGAATAGATAGGTTTTCTAGTTTCAGTGTGGTTGGATTTCCACCTGAAGCTCTTGCCTTCTGTTTGTTCATTTTCTAACTATAACCGGGTCGACTCGACTTTTGATCCGGTGTGGATGATGTTACAGTTCTGGATCTGGCGATGGTTTTGATAGGGTAGTTTTTCAGTCGGTTGGAGAAAGTGTTGGATTTGTGTTGCTGGCACGGCTAAGTGTTTATTTTGAGGTTCGAACTTAAAGTATTTAATGAAATTTTCCTTTAGTTCATGCTAGAAGAAGGTTTTTCCCCTAGCTTCTTCCATCTTATACCACTTACTAGGTAAGTCATCGAGGGTTGATGGGAACAAGTGTGGCCAGGCTCTTTCATCCTTATGTCCAAGTCTTCTCCACTCTTTTTCACAAGTCCTAATGTGGTCTTCTGGGTTTTGGCCCTGTGTGAAGATAGGGATTTGGGCTTCCTGTGTTAACTTTTTCCCTCCAAACTGTTCGATAAAGTAAGTTGAAGCAGTGGTCCAATTCTGTAGTTTTGACTGATGGGTATCCCACCATCTAGCGGCTTGACCTGTGAATGCTTCCACTAAACTTTGAAGTCGGCCATGTTCTCCAATGTTTTTAGATACTTGCTCGACATGTAGGACTGGGGATTCCCTTTCCTTATATCTTGGTGTTTGTGGGGTATGTACGTTGGTCGGTTGTAAGGTAGGGCGTTCTCTGAGTTTCTTTTCAAAGATCTTAGGGATAATGGAGACTACAAAGCACTGTCGGGTGGGTTTTTTCTGTACTTTTTGTATAGTCCAGCACCCTCTTTCTTGTTTTTCATAATTTTCCATCTCCCAGTCATATAATTCAGCATCTGAATTATAGCCAACTGAGTCTGGGTTACCTAAGTAAATTTCCCCTTGGGCGTTTGGTTCTGTATAGTCCAGATTGTTGTGGATCTGGTAGAGTTGTCTAACATCTACTTCTTCATCAATTGGTTCAGTCCAAGGTTGTCCATGGGAAGGATTAATGGGTATAATGACCTTATGACAATTCCCTTTAAGTTTGATTCTATCCTTGTCTAGGGATATAGATGCTTTCATCTTTCGTCCCCAAGGTCGACCTACTAGGGCTGGGAAAGAGCTAGAACCTTCCTTCGGGTCGATAATTTCAAAATCAACCTTGGTCGAGATTCCCTTAATGGTTGTGTCGACATCTCTCCAAACCCCGATGGGTTCAATGAGACCTTGGTCAACTAGTTTTACATAGATGCCTGACTCATAGAGTTGAGGTTTACCCATTTGTTTCCCATGTATTCCTGGTCATAATATTTACTTGAGACCCGGAATCAAGCACTACCTGTCGGACATGGTATCCTTCGATTTCCAGGTCGACAAGTGGGTCGACATCGTTTTTATCCTTTTGGTTTAAGCTACAAATGTTTTTAGTTTGGTTTTCCCTTGTGGTATCTTTTAGTGTGTGCAATAAGTCAATGAATTGGGCAACTGATTTGGCTGTTTGGATGAGATGAGTTAATTGCTGTGTCATGCTAAGTCGACTGGTAAGACTATCTTCTTGCTGTGCAATGTCTTGAAAGATATGTGTGGCTTCTTGATAAGTTTGTTTTTCCTTCAGGGGATCTGGATAACCATTTGTGTTTTTAATTTTACTAATTTGTGGGTTATCAGGGCCTGTTTTTGTGCCTTGACGAGTGACAATATGCATTCTTGCATTCTTCATGTTAAACGCACATTCCTTCGTGGAATGATATCCGGTCTCCTGGCAAATATCACAAAAGACTTTAGTTTGTACAAATCGGACATCTTGTCGGCTGTATTCGGTTCGACAATTATCTTTCGAATGTCCGGCCGTCGAACATTTCGTACACAAGATTTCTTGATTTTTGAGGGACAATTCTTTCAAGGACTTATGTACACTTTCCAGCTGTTCTTCTATCCTGTGGTCCGTCGGATAGGCAGGGATATCTTCGTCCATTTCCACCTGCAGAGCATTAGTCAGCGCATCTTCATAGGTCTTGAAGGTTTCCAGACTGATGTGTCATCGAATTTTTTGTGATAAGCCTGCAAGAAACCATTGAATTAGCAATTGTTTGTCAATAACATAATCTAATTGACTCAACAAGTCCTTCCAGCGTTTGTCATAATCACGGACAGTTTCCCCTGGATTTTGCTGCATTGTCTTGAGATTTTTAGCGGCCAAGTGCTTAGCGTCTGGGGTCTTAAAAAAGGATAAGAACTGTGCTTTAATTTCAGCTTTCGTTGCTCTAGGTTGTCGTTCGGAAAAGGTAATATACCAAGTTAGAGCCCTTTTCCATAAGGCTCCTGTGAACTGAGCCATCTGTCGGTCTTCATCCTTCACCTGGTTTACATCCCAGATGGACTTGCAGATGAACCAATATCGTCTGGGGTCTTCATCCCCCTCGTATAGAGGAATGTGGGCAGTTCCGTGACCCATGTCTGAGTCGTTGTCATTTCTATCCGACGGCGGCGGAGGTGGGGGTGTGGGTGGTGGTGAAAGAGGTGGGGTCGTTGATATAGTCGAGCCTGAAGAGTTTTGGTCGACGGAACTTGTGCCTCCGTTGGTGGTCGATTTTGTGTTGTACAGTGGATTGTTGTGGATTTGTATTGTCGATGGTCCACTGGAACTTTGCGAGCTCAGGTCTGACTCTTGGATTTCTTCTAAAGTTGTATGTGGCAGGGGGGGTGCTCCTTCATGTGTCGGTAAGAGCAAGTGGATACTCTGAAAGGATGGTGCCATTTGAAAGGTCACCCAATTTCCTTCGAGCGGTCGGCGTATAACAAGATTTCATCCTGGGAATGGTTCATCACCTAGTCGGCTCCAGATAGTAATGTCACCAGCTCGCAGTCGGAGTTTGTATTCAATAATAGTCTGTATTGTGGTACGCAGATTTACTGGGGAAAGGGTTACTCCTTGGTCGGGGACAGTTATTTGGAGAGCTTCAGGCTGCTCTATCCACACTTCTTCTTCCTTAGGGGCCACCTCCTCTTCTATGCCCTCTCCGTGTTGGTCATGACCGGACTTTGGCGGAATCTCGTCCCAGTTGGTCTCCCTAGGGTTTTGTCTTTGCTGCAGCTCTACTACTCTTTCTTGTCTAGCTTCCCTTCACTGCTGTCTTTCGTTCCTTTCGATTTTCTTAATGTCTGACATACTGTCCTACAATACTATACCGTCGATTTTCATTCGGTTGACTTTTCATTACTGGTGCCACCTATCGGCTTTAGGTCGACCTGGATCCACTATACTCTACCTTCGACACATGACCAGCTACCCCCCCATAGCCTACCCGATGTTTTTTAGAAAGCCCAGATAGTTCGAATCACTTGCTCAGGAAGTATTCCCACTCCCTTTCTGCAATAAACTTCTCCCACTTCCTCTGCTTTTCCGCCCAGTTGGTGTTTGGTGGCTGTTCACACAGGGGCGGTCTAGGTTCAACGATGTGTCCTGCTCCCTTCTCTATCAAGAATTTGAACAGCAAGGTCGGTAAGGTGCACAAGAATTGGTCGGTGAAATCTGTGTAGAATTGTGCTTTAACAGTTTCTACTGACGTCCTGTCTTCGATCGCTCACTCCTCACAGAAGTCGTTGGCAATTTTCTCAAACCACTCCGACAGATTTGTTCATCCTCCTCGAAATAGTTTATCTAGCAACTACTGTTCTTTAGTCACATCCAGTTTTCTCATCCAGAAGATGCTTCAACAGTTGTGGTACAGACTCGACAAATTTTTCATGGGTCTCCATAAAAAATCTTGCCTTGGCTTCCGCGACTATTAATCTGTTTCGTCGTGTGTAATTTTGCAAGTAGTTCCCAACTTTACGTTCCCACTAGTCCTTGATCTCCTGCTCTGGTATCATATGTGAGCATATATCTTAGGCATGTACTACCAGCAACGGAACCAATGTTGTAATCTCACAGATCACATAAGGTTACCAATAATACATACTAAAACATACATAAATATAAACAGAGACAAGAGATAAGAACAGATAGAAAGGAGCAGATTATATTATCACAATGAGTTCATACAAGGCACAGAACTAAACTGAGTTCTTTGCTTGGCTCAACAGCCTAATATATACAATTTGGAAACAGTTACAACATAACTACCTGTCAGTTTGGTGAACCAACACGACTGTTAGTTAGCTGACTTAATTAACTAGTTTAGTCGGCTGTCCGACTTGGTCGGACCATCGAATTAGTCGGCTGATCGACTAAGTCGGTCTTCTTTCAAGTCGACTTCGTTGACTTGCTTCTTTCTACAATCCCACACAACTTATCTCTTTGTGTTATAGCTGATTTTACCACACCAGTGAATCACACTTTTATGGCCTTCCTTGTCCCTCTGCACACTCCTTAGACCCCATGTACCATTTTTGTACCTTTGATGTTTCCAGGATCATCCCTAAAAACATGCTAAATTTTCCATACTCGACTTTTAAACCCTTTTCACATATATACACGGGTTTGACCCCTAAAACCACATACATCGAGATGTGTGCAAAAGGCCAAATTCTTTTGGAGTTTTCCTTGATGTGGATCTGAATCACTTGTCTCCTAGCCTTCCATATGCCTTGATATCACTTAGATTCGACCTTTCATTACCCCATTGAAGAGCTATATAAGGAACCCTTTGGATACATTGAGGCATATCAAAAATTGAGATCAAAGAAACTATAGTCCATTGTTGCCAGAGCTTATACTTGAGTCTGCATCCCTTTGTCCCTTGGAGCACTTTTGTGTTCTTCCCAAGATTTCCTTTTGCTTGTGAGCTTGCTATCGAGAGATGGAGGATTGAAGTGGTGGAGGCCTAAGTGGGGGATTCAGTTTCTCTGATTCGCAGACATGTCGACAGAGGCTGTATCTATTGTAATCTCTGTTTTATATTAATAAAAATATCTTTTCCTATCCAATAATGTATGTTTGAATTAATATTTAATCCATGGATGATTTCAAATGATTATATGTTATTGAGTATATATGCTAGAGTAGAGCTAAAACAATTATATATAGTATGCTTGTCTTGTTTATTGAATGTTGAGGAAACAATTTATCAATTGAAGCCGAAGTTGGAAAGCTCAATGGTGATCTACACCAACCATCCGGAATAAGGTACGAGTCGAGATCTTTTAGTGCTAGTTATTTGGTTTCTCTTGCATATAGGAAATGATTGATTTCTGGAGTCAAGCTGTCTGTTGTGGTACCCCAAGCCATAGGAATTTATCTCCATAACAGAATTGGCGACTTCGCTGGGGATGTTCCTTGTTTTTCTTTGGGGTTTGGTGGCACAATGTGCTTGATATTCTTAACTTACTCTTGTTTCTCCTTGTTTCTATGTTGCATTTTATAGTATGTTCATCTATTAACACTCCCCTTTATTGGTTTGACCCTTGGCCTATTTTTTACCACTGCCTTCTCTGTATATGCAGGTTTTTGGCCAAAATTCGCATACATACGTGGATTTTTGGCCAAAATTCACGTATACACATAGGTTTTTGGCCAAAATTCGTTTATACATGCAGTGTTTTGGCCAAAAGTCGTGTATATATGTAGTTGTTCTTTAAACAGTCATGTACATCGTCCCTTTTGGTGAGTTTGATGTTGTGAAAAGTTGTTGGGTGGGTTGTGAGTGTGGTTGGGTCTTCCTTGGGTCTAATGTTCTCTGTTGGATGCTTCTTTTATGACCAGAGACCACCTTTTCATTGATTTTTCTTTGAAAGTAGTTTTAGTCATTTATCCTTTTGTTTTTCCATTAGTGCATTACTCTTTTTTGTCTCTGTGTCTTGCTAGGCTTGTGTTTTATACTTGCTGCAGAGACTGAGAGTTTTAGATGACTTTTATTGCATTTTTCATTCTTTTATATTGAAAAATACAAAGTAGTTTCACTCTAAGTTGCATATTAGACATGGATTTGAGGAGGTACTTGCATTGGATTGCTTGGATGAGAGTTGTATTTAGGATTTCATATAGGAAGGATTGCATTGACATCGAAGGAATGATTTTTTATGCATCTCATGTAGTGGCATACCCTATTTTTCATTTGACAAAGATTGCACTTAGCATTGTTTGTTATGGTGTGCATATTTACTTCACTGCTAAGTCATAACTTCATTAGTTGCACGATCATTTCCCTTTGAGTAATTATATCCAATTAAAATCAATGCATAATAAAATGAATTACACTCTTTTCTTTTATAGGGTACACCAACAAGATTAGGTTTTAGGGTCTTGGAATAGTTCATTGTGAGTAAATTCTCCAAGACCACTAAACAACAAAATGTATGTGTTTGTCCAGGTGAGAGTGTGAAATTCCTTGGTATAATTAGTGTTTATCAGGATACTCCTCTTACAAGGGAGTTAAGCACGAGGCAGTGTGAGCAGTTATTGATTGGGATGACCCCTAGTCATAACTGAGTAGCACCGGAGATATTTCCAGGATTGTATTCATATCTGGGGGCTCTTTCGAGAGTTTCGGGATTTACTACCTTTCCCATACGGTAAATCCCACTTGCGAATGTCCGCCTAAGTATTGATTATATTGAGGTGACCTTAGTTGCCTTACCTAGGTTATCGAGGGGGCACTTCGCAGGGGTTATTCTGCAGGTGTCTCGACCAGGTTGGGGTCGGACATCATAGTCGCTATATGCGTTGAAGCTGAGGGCCACTATAATTGGTTACATACCTCCACTTGTATTTTATGGGAGTTTCGAGCCTCTCCTAGAGGATACATACCTGTTGCATTCGGGAGCTCACATATCCTCCCTTTGGTTTGCTTGTATTTTGGCTATATATTTTCTTAGGAGTGTGCTCTTTGTGCACTAGTTGGCCTTTGGGATCACGGTTACTTGAGTATGTTTATGCTCTCTTGAGTTCAGGTCCTTTTATTTTTGGCATGCCTAGTATCTTATCACCCATCCTTGGTCCTAGTACGGACCCTAGTGTCAGACTTGGGGGCATCACAGCCCCTTACTGTGCTCATAGATTTGGGAGTGGTCACATTCTTCCCTCTACTCCATTTGTGGAGGATGTTGACTAATTTCTCTCAGTATTTACACCAGTGGTCACCCTCACGGGGGTGGTAGTGGATGCGTGAACGTTGGGTCTACACATTACTTTCCTTTTTATGTCCCATCGTTCACCGCATTGTTTCCTTTGGCTGCATTTTTCATGATCATTCATCCCTATATCCTATAGTTTGGATTCTTTATTGACTATTTTGGGTTGTTTTGGACTAATATGGTTGTCATGTAGGGTCCATTTTTTGTACACTCTCTCCAAGGTTTTGACCCGTTCGTTCCTATCATAGGTATTATGTCTGAACTGGCATATAGGTTAGGATATCACACGCGCTTGCACTTATGCATTTCCTTATGACCGTTCCATCTTAACCTTAGGTACGAACCCATTCCATTGTATCACAAAACCTTCATGCTATTGTTAGAAGTGGTACTATGTGAATGGTAGAGCTTTCCTATACATGGGTGTCCTAGTTAACTCCCCTTTGCATTTGGTACCCATGCTGTGAGTCCTCTCTTAGGTCCGGGAGTCCTTTGTATAGTATCACCATGACTTTGAGCAAGAGCTTCATACTCCTCTTGATCTTTATGCTGGCCATTTCCCTGGGACTCCCTTATGTCAAGTTGTAACTGCATTATCATGAGCTTTGCTTGCCTCATTGAGCCTTATGCCAGCTTCCTTGACTTTGAGTATCAGCCATATAGCCCAAGCTTGTCTCATGTCTAGCCACATAGAGCCATTTTGTATATCCTTTGCAGCTTGATTCCCTATTTTTACCAGGAGGGGACTTTCCTCCGAGTGTCTCTATCCTACATGTGTGTCCTTGCATTGAGCATAGGTATGTTCTGCTGCTTGGAACTAGTTTGTTTGCCCCTTGACACTTGTCTCCTCCTAGTATGTAACTATAAAGCACTTTTATTCTTTTTCAAGCTTTTCAAAATCTTTGAAAAAGTCCAAAAAAATAAAAAAACCAAAAATCTGGACAAGGAAAGATGTTATCTTTGGCAGTAGTCGATTCGTGTCTCCTTCGAACAGAGCACTGTATATCACATCCATTGGTTGGGTTAATAGTTTGAATTTAGGAGCTGTACTCATTTATCTGAGTTTATCTCCACCGAATGGTTAAGCTTCCAGTCCCTATGGAGCCTCTGTTGATGCCTCTTGTGTCACACAGATGTCCCAGTTTTTCTTATTGAGTCCATGCTGCCTACATTCATTCACCATTTGCCTTTATGCTCTTGTTTGAAGGAAGTTGAAACTTGAGTCGTCCATTCCTCAGTTATCTTTACTTTGCATGTTGGCCATTCTCGGTACAGTTATTGGTTCATGCACCTTATGATCGAGTCCTTTTACATTATACAGCTTTGCTGAGTACCTTGTGTTGGATGATGGGGGATGCCTTAATGCTCTCCTTCCAGTGGATTTCATCCCATCGAATTCATATCATTTATTCTGGGATAGAAATATAGAGTCATTTTTTAGTGCCTTGAGACTTGCAGTCATCAGTGGCAAGTTCTCTCGCCATCGATAGTTTTTGGGAATACATCAATGTCCCTTGATCAATGGATTCTCTCAAGTGTTCGACCTCAACAAATTTATTCACACTTGTTAGTTTTCACTCTAATACCTTGATTCCCATTTTCATTATCGGTGGCTGATCTCGCGTCTGTTAATGGTATACATCAATCATTGGTAATTAGATGATGGACTACTATGTTTGACCTCGACACCTCTATTCACATATTAGGACATGTACTCATAGTGGTGTGTGTAGAAGACCTTCTAGATTGGTGGCATCTCTTATATTCTACCTCCTTGATTGTGCCAGTGTTCATAATATTTCAGCTCTCATGACTTGATTCCAATATATGTCATACATTTCTAGCCACTACAGAGATCTTGATCCATTATATATCTTCAACCTTCATGGAGATCATGATCCTTTTTATATCTTCATCATGGAGATTCCGATCTATGTATATTGTATGTGGCGATCACCACATATGTCATATTGTATCATGCCTATTCATGGCCATTGTACTCTTATGTATCCGGGACTGCTAGATGTACTTGCAGTTATATGCAGAGTTGTATCATTGTATTATGCTGATTGGGTAGCTGGTATTCCACTGGGTTCTTCATCACTCCACTTCTGGGATGGACTTATAATGTATTTTGGCCATCGTATGACCCCTTTGACCTCACACATTAGGGGGCATCTGTTACAGCTGATTTTACCACACCAGTGAATCACACTTTTATGTCCTTCCCTGTCCCTTTGCAGACTCCTTAGACCCCATGGACCATTCTTGTACCTTTGATGTTTCCAATATTATCCCTAAAAACATGCTAAATTTTCCATACGTGACTTTTAAACCCTTTTTCGCGTATATACGCGGGTTTGACCCCTAAAACCGTGTACATCGGGATGTGTGCAAAAGGCCAAATTCTTTTGGAGTTTTCCTTGATGTGGATCTGACTCACTTGTCTCTTGGCCTTCCATATGCCTTGAGATCGCTCGGATTCGACCTTTCATTACCCCATTGAAGAGATATATAAGGAACCCTTTGGATACATTGAGGCATATGAGAAATTGAGAGCAAAGAAACTATAGTCCATTGTTGTCGGAGCTTATACTTGAGTCTGCATCCCTTTGTCCCTTGGAGCACTTTTGTGTTCTTCCCAAGTTTGTATTTTTCTTATGAGCTTACTATAGAGAGATGGAGGATTGAAGTGGTGGAGGCCCAAGTGGGGGATTCAGTTTCTCCGATTCATAGACGTGCCAACAGAGGCTATATCTATTGTAATCTCTATTTTATATAAATAGAAATATCTTTTCCTGTCCAATAATGTATGCTTGAATGAATAATTAATCCATGGATGATTTCAAATGCTTATATGCTATTGAGTATATACGCTAGAGTAGAGCTAACACAATTATATATAGTATTCTTGTCTTGTTTATTGAATGTTGAGGAAGCAATTTATCAATTCAAGTTGAAGTTGGAAAGCTCAACAGGGATCTACACCAACCGTTTGGAAAAAGGTACGAGTCGAGATCCTTTAGTGTTAGTTATTTGGTTACTCTTTCATATAGGAAAGGATTGATTTCTAGAGTCAAGCTATCTGTTGTGGTACCCCAAGCCATAGGAATTTCTCTCTGTAACACTCTGCACAACTTTACTTAGTGAAATCCTTAGGAACATTTGATTTTCATTGTTGAGTAATTTGTGTCGTTCATTTTTTTACCACTGCATAACCTGTACAACCTCATGGTGTCCTTCATGGTGCTATGAAAAGTACTCTTTGGACCTTGTTCCTCCTTTGATTTTCCTATTCCTCGGTCATTTATTTATCCCTGAATGGTGCTAACACCTCTACAAAAAGATCCTCAAAATTTAGCACTGGTTCTTACTAGGTGTTAACAATGGCTCCAACTCGGGGATGCTATCCTCCCTGCAAGGTAGAAAAGAACTACATATACCATGTTCTTTATCCATTGGTATGGTTCCAATTCTTATTGCAATTCTCAAACTCCGCTCTATGTTCTGGAACTGCAAAATTTGCTTAAAAAGAAAAACCAAGTGACAACACCTTTTGGAGACTTTACTTCCTTCACCGCGGGCTCTAAGTCTGTCAGAGAGCTATCCACACATGCATCGTTAAAAATAAAATGGTATATACAATGACCTGAAACTAAGCTTACTTACAAAAGGTATTGTTTGAGGAGACTCCCATTTTTAGGAGGTCTAGATACCAATCCACCCTCCATTTCTTCCATTACATAAGCATTGTTTCCTCTGAAGGCTACAATTTTATATGAGCCTTTCCACAGGTGATCAAACTTTCCATGTTTCCCCTTCTCCTCATGAGGTGCATCCCATTGCAACACTACATCCTCTATCTGGAAATTATCAGGTTTGGTTCTTCTATCAAAAATCTCTTTCATCTTGTCCTGAAATTTCTGAGATTTTATCAAAAATATGTTCCCTCTACTACTGCAACTCAACCAACTAATACATCCTTCTGTGGGTTGGGTGGGTTTCAACATATTGTTATTTTAACAATATCATTAATGGAAAGCTTGGGGAATTAGGAAAGATTACTTCTGAGCCATTAACCAACTAGAATGGTGAAGTGTCAATAGACTTTTTCACAATAATTCAGTGAGCCCACAAAGCATGGATTAGATTTGTGTGCCAAGATTTCTTATTTTCCTGTAGTAGCTTTTTTATGATCCTCATAAGACTCTTGTTTGAATATTCTTCCATCCCATTTCCTAGTGGTTAATAGGCTGTGGAATTCCCCAACTATATTTGGTATTTGAAATAGAAGGAAATCATCTTCTTTGACTTAAAAGCTGCAGCATTATAAGTGATTATCTTCCTGGGAACTCCAAACCTTGACATAATATTCTCTTCTAGAAACTGCATGATCATTGCTTTAGTATCTTGTCTTATGGGGATGGCCTCCATCCATTTCTTGAATTAGTCAGTAGCAGTGAGGATCCACATGTGTTTCCCTAAGGAGGATGGATTTATTTCTCCAATAAAATCTATACCCCATTGATAGAGAGGGCTTCAACCTGAATAGGATTCAAAGGAAATGGAAACAACTTTCTTCTACCTTAAATAATATGACATTTTTGGCAAGAAACCACCTTCTTATTAGTATCAGAGTAGATTGTCGGCCAATAGAATCCTGATATCATGATCTTGTTTACCACGGTTTTCCAGTAGTGATCCCCCCACATTCCCCTACATGAAACTGTTCAATGAGTCTCTTGGCCTCTTGTTCATCCACACAGTTTAGTAAAACTTCTCCCAGTTCTTTCCAATATAAATTCTCATTTAGGATACAAAACCTCGTTGCTTTCTTTTTGAGGAATACAACCCTTGTTTTATCCATGCCCTGTGGATCATGTAGATGTTGCAAGACAAAAATGATATCAGTGTACCACGAGGATGACAGAAAATTATCACCTACTAGGGGACCTAGATGTCCCTAGGTTTTTTTCTCTTTTGCTCATAATTCAACAATCATGTGGAAGCTATGAGCATCGTAGTTGGACTGAGCCATGAGCTTGGATAGTCCTTGGCCTTTAATGATATTTTTAGGCTTGATTTCTAGGTCATACTCAAGTAGGAGTGCCATCCACTTCCCCTTCATCCCTTAGGGTTTGGTCGAGTCAATATATCCTTTACAGTACTGGTGGGAATTTGAGAAATGATGTGAGAATGCAGGATGTACAATAGAAAGTCCTTTAAAGATTGCTCCAGAGCATAGGATTGCTTATCCTAGATATAATACTTCAGGGGGGCATCCATTAGGATCTTGCTGTAGAAATATATGGGTTTCTCATGACCTTCATGATTCTTCTACACCAGTACCCCTGCTACTATGTGTTTTGAGTCAAAATAAAATATGAGGAAGTCCTTAGAGAAATCAGGGATTGCAAGTATAGGTACTTCAGCTATGGCCTTCTTTATGCCTTCAAAGGATTGTTTGGATTCAGGATTCCTTTTGACTTCTTGGTCTTTTACTAGCATGCTGGTTATATATTTCACTATTTCAGCGAAAGCATCTATGAATCTTCTCAAAAAAATTACCTTTCCCAGAAAGGACTAAACCTTGACTTTATTTACAAGGAGTTCAATTTTGCTGATCGCCTCAACCCTCCTGGGATCTATCTCGATGCCTTCCTGAGAGATTATATAGCCCAACAACTTCCCTTCTTTCATATAAAAGAATTATTTCTTCATATTTAGGGAGATATCGAACCTTCTGCATTTTCTAAACATCCCCAGCAAGTGTGCAACATGCTCTTCATCTGATTCGTAGAAAAAAATGATACGTCTAGATAGATGACCATAATTTTGTATTTTTCATCAACGAAAGCTATGTCCATATCCCCCTGGAAAGTTTCTCCTACATTCATAATCCCAAATGGGATTTTATCATACATGAAAATGCCCCAGGGTGTGGTGAATGTTGTCTTCTCTTGATCCTCTTGGTGCACCACAATTTGGTTATAACCTGAGAAGCCATCCAGAGTGGAGATCGTCTGTGAACTCAGTACTCTCTGCAAGATATGTTCCATTTTGGGAAGGGGGTAATGATTCTTCAGAGAAACTATGTTCAATTTTTTTAATTCAATACATATTCTTATCTCCTCGTTCTCCTTCCTGACTAGGACCATATTTGCCACCAAATGTGAGAATCTGAGGGCCACAATGATTTTGGCCTTAAACAACTTCTTGGTCTCCTTTTCCACCAAGGGTAGTAGCTTGGGGTTTATCCTTCTCAGCTTCTGCTTGAAAGGAATCTCATATTTCTTTATGGGTATAGTATGTTGGATAATGCTAGTATCATAGGCCTTGAGATCCCTATAGCTCCAAGAATAGACATCAAAGTATTCTTTCATTAGGGAGATGTAATTTTGCTTGGCCTCTGATGAGAGGGTTATTTATATTTTGATGACCTTGGGGTGCTCTTCATTCCCAATATTTACATCCTTAACATCTTCACATATTGGGACCAATTGAGGTTCTTTAGCCACATCATTGGGATTAAACAACTTTTCTAAAGGAACTAGACCCCTGAGGATAGAGTTACCTTTTAGTTGCAGGATCTCCTTGCCACATACATTGTCCACATACTCCGGTGGTTCTTCAACTTACTACAAATCTGGCTCCCAAGCTTCCTCAATTTCAAAAAACTCAGTTGGCTCCATAGGGGCTACAATCTCGACCCGTGACATGTATTTTGGAGTGCCATCCTGGCTTGACAGGGGTTTCTGGGAGAGAGTAGAGCACTTTGGGAGTGCATCATTTTCATCAATCATTAGGGGAAATTTCAACTCAAAATGGGCCTTTTAAATCTAATTCCAATTTGATGTCATCATGTGCTAGCCAATGAGATTGCTTTAAATTTGAAATACCATATAGGTCTTAANAAATTTGGGGATAGGTATCATAAAAAAAACTACTTTTTTTGTTTGTATTTTCGATATATCTCCCCGTGTTTTCACTCAAATTTCGATCAGGAGAGCTCGTTGGATGTGGAATTGGAATTTAATTCCACATCCAACGAGCTCTTCTGATCAAAATTTGAGTAAAAAATGGGGAGAGATGTCGAAAATACAAACAAAAAGTATTTTTTTTCTTTTCTTCCTCCAAAATTAATAAAAGTTATTTTATTATTTTAACTATTATTTTATTAAATTTTTTTAGGAGGCCCATTTTTCTGCCTCACTTCGATTTTATATTTCCCAACAGGGTGCATAGGGACTTTGAAAGATGCTACAGAAGTGGCCAGTGAATCAACTACACAATTTTGTACTCTGGGGATTAGATTAAAACTACATTCTTTAAAGCATTCAATGAGGACTGAGCAACATTTCGGTAGCTTCTCATCCTGGGATGTCTGTCCTGACACTCACTAGTCATTTGTTTAATTATCAGCTCAAAATCCCCATGTAAAACTACCCTCTTGAGTTGGAGATCCTTCAAGACTAGAATCACTAATATCATAGCCTTGTATTCTACTTCAGTGTTCATGCAGTTAAAAGAATTCTTGTAAGAATAATTCAAAGCTCGCACTCTTGGGGGTTTCATCCACACCGCAACTCTTGCCCCTTCTCTGCATGCTGATACGTCAAAAATCACCTCCCAAATCCCTTCCAGTTCTTCCTAAGTAGGAACGAAGGAAGCATTTTGGTGACATGAACTATCTTCATCCTCTTCAGTAAATAAGATAGTAGATCCCATCCTAGTGTCCAGTGAATAGATGGGGTGATTGTGTGGCCTTTCAGTGCTGGTTACCATATATTCCTACTTATGTTCTCTGAATAGCCTTGTATGTACACCAAACACAGGGATAATGTAGTATGACATGTCCATATGGAGAGCACCTTTGTGTTTGGCTTCCCAAGACCTTGACAAAAGCATCCCAAACTTTGAAGGGATGTCAGCCACCATTACATCCATGATAAGGGTTTTGGTAAAAATCTGGGCTAAAGAGATGACCAAGTCTTTCATTAATCCCAGGAACTTGAATTTATTATAATTGAAGGAGAAGAGATATTTGTAGGGTCTTTTGTAAGAGAATTTTGAATTGAGCATAGAGTTATGCAAGATAGCATTATGGATGTTCAAGATAACATAGAAAGGGGGAAATTCTTCATCAGAAGACTCATCTACATGTGGTACAAACATGATGGTGGGCCTATCATCTTGCAGATTCAGGCTATCAGATACAACAGAGATTTCCCATGGGGCTTTCAATACTGTGGAAATCTTGGAGTGGTATTCATAGTTTTTCAATAATTCAGTGAGAGGGACGAAGATTTTGATCTTGGCAATTTCAGCCTCCAGGCTGAAAGAAGTCTGTCCCTGATCAGGAATCCTCAGATTATCTTCTCTTCTTTCCTTCCCTTCAGGATCTCGAAAATTTTTAGAGCTATCCCTGGGAGGTGTGTCATTTTTTACGCTTGCTGGTAGAAGCCTTATTTCCTGCATCTTTATTTCTCACCACAGGGACATACCTGTTCCTCAAGCTGATCTGTTGCTATGCATCCAAGACAACGAGTTGATATCCCCTCCTGAAATCCTCTGTCTCCTCTCAGGGTACCTCTCCCCTCTCAAGACAAGAATTTTCATGTTCTTCTTTGGTGAGGAAGGTGGTGGGAGATTTAGTGTCTAGCTGATGTATTTCATCTCTGGCTTGATTTTCACCATCTTGATCCATGGAATTTTCTTGAAATGGAGGCCTAACAGGTGGGTGAAGAGGGTTTCTCTTCTTGTTCTGGAGAACCTATCGTCTTCTAGCATTTTGATTTCTATTATGTTGTTCTTGATTCTCCCTAGGGAGTGGTATTCCATCTATAGAGAGCCTTTACATCATCCTTTCCATGGTTCTCAGCATTGTATCTATTCTAACCTCTGGTGAGCTAGAGGTAGAGGGTTTCTCAGTTTCTTTGTCCTTTCTTCTTTCTCCTCTCTCCCCCTCATCTCTTCTCCATTCTCCCTCCTCTCTTCTCCTCTCTCCATCCTCCCTTCTCCATTCTCCCTCATCTATTTTTTTTATTTCTTGCTGTAGTCAGGTTTTGTTGGCAAGGGGTCGGGGTAAGTTTCACAACATCCACAATGCTACGCAAGCTTAGAAGTCACTGCACAAGACAAAGATGGCTCGATAGGCGGAAGATAGACTAATTCTGATTATTTTGTGTCACGTTTTGTACTTGTTGACCAATTTTTGAGGATATTGGTCATCAGTGAGTTAAATAAGTTAGGAATTAGTTAGAAGTGGACCATGAATGTATAGGCACAAGCCTATATATAGAAAGAATAATTATGAATGGAGATATGAATTGATAGAGGGATCGATACATGCTAAGTGAATCTGAAATATGGATCTAGGATGCGATGTTTTACTGTTTATGGATTTTGTGATGTTTTCCAATCTTGGTCTGTTATAGTTATGAATGAATGATGCACAATAATGAATGCTTCTGTTAGTAAATTTGATATGATCTAGTTGTTAAGATGTTGAACCTTCGATTCCCTAACCCTATTCTATACTACAGAAACTTGGTTCTGTTATCCCTCCCTTGAACATCTCATGTGAGACCTCATCCTCTTTGTGGGTGTTGTTGGATAGGGTAAAACTTGTTTGGGTCAATGCTCAGGGAGATCGTGACAAGTCAAGTGTCGATAGAGTGGGACCCCTATTGATTGGGTTTTGTTTGTTGAGGGTTGAGCCAAAAAATGGTTCCTTTGTCGTGACCTTGTTGCGACTAAGAGGAGGGGATGTGGCATCCAACGTGACCAGAAATCCAAGATTGGTTTGACCAGAAGCTGCGAGAATTTGTTGAAGCAGAAAATCAAAACCTTGGATTGAATACAGACAAGTGGTTGGAAAATTATATACATGATGGTCCTCATGAGTATTTCTTCGATGATTTTCCCATTATACTATACGATTGGTTGGTACAATTTACATACGAGAAGACAAATTTCCAAGGAGGAGAACCAATATCTTGGACTTCTGAATTGATCCATGAACTACAAGAAACTAACAAAAGAGCATCACGAGCTATTGAGGTTTGGTTGAATAGTATCCTGGAGGGATACATCACTGAATTTGCAGTCGACACTACCAAATCCTATAGCGAAGCAAAATGGGAATTTTTCAATGGAGCCAGAGGTAGGTTCTTATTGTCTATTAAGTTCTCAATTAAAATGATTATTTATGACAAGGGAATACTGAAGATGCACCTAGAGTAGTCAAACTCTGGTGTGTGGAGGTGGTGTATACTGTGACTAAAGGGGGGGGATGAATGGGAATAAAGGGGTAGATGGGTGTGTTAGCTCTACAGGAAACTCCTCTAGGTTAAAGCTCAAGGATTCTTGGTAACTGAAATGTTTTTAATGGTTTTCTAAATGGATCAAGTCAGATGACCTAAAGGACCTCACACACTCAAGACATGCATAAAACTCAATCAAAAGATAAGGCTTATAACCACCAATGTTCAGAGGGTTGATAATAAGGTGAATAAATGAAGAACTTACTATGCTGGCAGATTCATATATAAAACAATCACATATGAATGGCTAATAATAACAAGGAAAAATACTTGTAATTCAACTATGTTATAATAATCAACCCATAGTTATCTACCTTAGACATTAATTAATCCATTTTTGTCTTATTTTCCTAGTTTCCAATATTCCACTCTATGGAAGTTGTCTTCCACATGTCCTAGAAGTCAAACTTGCTAAAACTAAGTCATGGAGTGCTTGGGAAACCTCTTGGAAACCATATTTAGTAGTTTTTCTTTATTCCAGATCCTCCCTAGTGCATATCTTATTTTTCTGCTAAGTTTCCTGCTTAATTGATATTTAAGGCAAAAGGGAAAGTAAGACTAGGTGTAGTTGACTTGTTTTTGCCCTCATCATCCTCCATTATTTTCTCCTAATAAAAGCATGTATGAGTTGTATTTCCATCACTTATTAGCTTTCCCATTTGACTTTTCCAATTCGTGAACCTATAGGTAGATTTGGAAACTGCTTTATGCACCTATGGGGGATTTTCCTAGATTTAGTAAGCCTGCTTTTGACTATTTCGAATGGCATCCTTATGCATTCGAATATCTCATTTAATTATATATTGAAGCAGCCTATGAATTCATAAGGTTTTCTATTGTACACTTATTCAATACAAATTAGTGATATGCTCAAATTTCAGTCTCCTTTGTGTGTAAATTTGCATGTTTGATTAGCAATTTTGTGAGTGCAATTGTTCTATCACCTAGGTTAAATTTCCACATGGTATTAGAGATTTTGTAGATTGATTTCTCTCCTTCCATATTTCTATTATAGGTTCAACATCTTGACTAGGAGCTATTTTGCTGACTGAAGGGACAATTTATGAGCTTTGGATCAATCTTAGAAGATCATCTTGACTCCATTTAATATATTTGAATGGAAAGAAAAGATGGAGATATTGTTGAGAGTGAAAGGTCTCTACAGGGTGACTATGGAAACTGAAGCATATCCCAATGCAGCTACAAAGAAAATTAAATGGCACAACAGGAGGGATGAGGCCTATGGTCTCTTGTGTCTGAGCATATCCAAATACCTCCTCTTCCATCTTGATGGATTGACATCACGAAATGAAGTATGGGAGAATTTTGTAGAGATTTTTGGTAAGACAGATGAGATGAGAGGACATCAAATCAACAATGAATTGATCTCCTTGAGTCCCAGTATCTTTGAATCCCTGCAACTCTATTTTTCCAAGTTTAAATCCCTTGTTTTGTAGCTAAAACAATGTGGAATTGAAAAGAAGGAGGAGAAACTAGTTTTGGCCATACTCCTGAAACTTGGCCCTAACTATTCTATGTTTTTTTCGACCTTCCATGCCACCAAGTTGACATCTCGAGCCTGGAAGATACCTAATCTTGCAGAGTTCATGGAATCCCTCACACAAGAATAAGATAAACTGGTGATGATGGGAACCATCAAACCTTCCAAATACCAAGCTTTGGTTGCTAGAGATTCAAGGGTGGATTCAAAAGGCAAGAAGAAATATAAGAAGCCACTTGAGCAGAAGAGAGACAAGAACAAAGGAGGATCCCCAAGGCTCCAAGAAGAACTTCCAGAAGAAGAAGAACAAAGGGGAAATGAGAAAGTGTGCATACTGCAGTTAGGGCTATCATCCTGAAAGCTCCTACATGAAGAAGCAAATTGACATGCTGACCCAACTCCTGGAGAAGAATAACATCTCCCTTCCTGATAACTCAAAGAAGAGGGAAGGAGGATCAAATTCAGAGGATAGAGAGAGAGTACATGCATTGGTTGCTGGCACATCAAGCTCACCTAGATTCATCATAGAATATGGAGCTTCAAGACATATGGTTCGACCAAGGAGGCATTCTCCTATCTTGACATGTCAAAAGGTCCACCAATAGTGCTAGGAGATGACTCTCTCATTGACAGTTTGGGGAAAGGAAGGATTGATCTTGACCATGGTAAGTTTAGCAATGTATTGTATGTTCCAGGTCTTGCCTCTAACCTTTTGTCAGTGTATCAGATGACCTACACAGGGTCTCCAAAGAAGGTCATATTCTCCCCTGATGATGTTGAGATCATAGAGATCTCGAGTAGCAAAGTCATACCAAAAGGAGTTGAAGATCACACTTCGAAGGTATGCATGTTTTCACATTTTCTACCCTACTCAAACCCCGCTGCTCTTTTGATTCATGCCAATGAGGCAAGCAATATTTGGCATGAAATATTTGGCCATCTTAAATATAAGTATCTTTTTTATCTAAGTGAAAAATAAATGGTCATAGGGTTACCAAAGATTATTTTTTCCAAGGGAGTCTGTCAAGGTTGTATCTTAGGAAAACACCCAGAGCATAAATTTGAGAGAGCTAGTCATGAGAGAACCTCTGCACCTCTTGAGTTGATCCACAGTGATGTTGCTGGTCCATTTCCTCATATGTCAAGGAGTCAGGACAAATATGCATTGACCTTCATAGATGACTTTTCTAGGTACTATTGGGTTTACTTCCTAAAGCATAAGTGTAAAGTTTGTGGCCTCTTCAAAGTCTTTAAGGCTTTGGTTGAAAACCAGTCTAGGAGGAAACTCAAGATCCTCAGATCTGAAAATGGTGGTGAGTATTTCAAGTTTGAGTTCATTCAATATTGTGAAGATGTAGGTATTCAGATGCATCATTCAATCCCTTACACACCACAACAAAATGGTGTTGCTAAGAGAAAGAACAGAGCACTAAAGGAGATGGCAACTTGTATGATGGAGGCTAGGAGTTTGCCACCAAATTTTTGGGTCAAGGCTATAAACTATGCATCCTATATCCAGAATAGGGTTCCTCATAAATATCTTGATGGTATGACTCCTTTTGAAGCATGGAGTGGGCACAAGCTAGACGTGACCCATTTCAGGATTTTTGGCTCAAGGGCTTGGGCTAGAATTCCAACAGAAAAGAGGAAGGATTTGCAGCCCCAAAGCCAAGAGTGTCTATTTGTTGGGTACTCTAAAGATTAAAAAGGGTACAAGATGATTAATTTGATCACAAACAAATCCTTCATTGAAAGGAGTGTTCAGTTCCAAGAAGAGCCTTTAGCAGCAGTTGAAGTTGGAGAGTCTTCTTCACCACTAGAACCATTCAATGTAAGTGAAGAGACAAATGAGTTTGCTGATTATGATATTTATGATAATGATGATTTAATTGCAGATCTTGATATTCCTAAAAGACCAAAATGGGCAGAAAATACTATTCATGCAGCTGGGGAACTAGCTGGAAATCCTAGTGATCCTAGGAGGACTAGATCTCAGTTTGAGAGTGCCCTGTGTATGAAAGACCCTTTGTTTGCAGAGAAGTGCTATCTGATGGTTGAATCAGACCCACATACATATGAATATGTAGCGCATGATCCAATATAGCAAGCTTCCATGAAAGAAGAATTCAGCTCACTCCAGAAGAACAACACTTGGGAACTGGTTGATCTTCCCCCAGGGAGGAAGCTAGTTCAATGTAAGTGGGTTTTCAAAACTAAGTTTTCTGCTGATGGTTCACCTTTGAAATATAAGGCAATATTGATATCCAAGGGCTACGCACAGGTACATGGTATTGACTACAATGAGACCTTTGCATCGGCGGCAAAGATGGACTCCATCAGGCTAGCCTTAGTCATTGCAGCTTCGAAGCAGTGGGAGGTACATCACTTGGATGTGAAGTGTGCTTTCCTGAATGGAGATATTAATGAAGATATTTACATGCATCAGCCTCAAGCGTTTTTTACTAATCCATTTTTTGTGTGCAGGTTAAAGAAATCATTGTATGGGCTTAAGAAAGCCCCCAGGGTTTGGTATGCCAAGATTGATGGCTTTCTGTTGTCATTAAGTTTTGTTCAATGCAAGTTTGATCCTAATGTTTATTTGAAGCTAATTCATGGTTCTTTTATGATTATTTTCTTGTATGTGGATGACCTTCTGATTACAGGAAGTTCAAAGAAAGAAATTGCCTCCTTGAAGGATGCAATGAACCATGCATTTTCTATGACTGATTTGCGATTGTTGAGCCAATTCTTGGGTCTCGAAATTTCCCAATCCCAACATGGAATAAAGGTACATCAGTCCAAGTATGCTTCATATTTTCTGAACAAGTTCAACATGAAATATTGAAATCCAAGCAAGACTCCCTTCCTTTCAGGAGTTAAGCTTGAAGAAGTAGGTTCTTCTCCTATGGTAAATAGTACACTGTATAGGAAATTGATTGGGTGTTTGTTGTACCTTACACACACTCGAACTGATATTTCTTATGCAGTAAGTATGGCTTCAAGATACATGGATCAGCCTCATGAGATCCATTGGAGAGCAGCCAAAAGGATCCTTAACTTTGTTCAGGGAACAAGAACTCATGGGATCTTCTACAAAGCTAAATCTAATCTTGATTTGATTGGGTTTACTGACAGTGATTGGGTAGGTGACAACACAGATCGAAATTTAACATTAGGATATGTGTTCATGCTTGCTAAAGGACCAATCAGCTGGTGAAGTAAGAAATAGAGTGCCATTGCACTCTCATCTACAGAAGCAGAGTACAGAGGAGTTGTAAATGCAGCAACTCAATGTTTATGGTTGCAAGGGATACTTGGTGAGTGTGGCTTCGAATCAGAGTTTTCAACCATTATCTATTGTGATAATGAGAGAACCATTCAAATCAACAATGATCTAGTTTAGAGGTAGAGAACCAAACACATTGAGATCCATATGCACTACATCAGACAACTTGTGCATGATGGCACCATTCACCTACTCTTTTGTGCATCTTCAGAACAAGTAGCAGACATCTTCACCAAATTTTTTTGTGAGAAGACATTCAGCAATGTCAAATCACTGTTGGGGATTTCTGATCATGCTATGAAGCATGATTGATGACAAGATTTGCAAATTTTGTTTTACTGTCCATGTTTAAGGGAGGATTTTCCCACTGGGTTTTTGCCTCTTTCCTTGGTTAAATGGATATGCAATATGTAAAGGGTGACTAAGCCTTGTTTCTAGGCCCTATACTTTTCTTATATTTACTCATAAAGTTAGGCTTAAGGGGGGGTGTTAGAATAATCAACCCATAGTTAGCTACCTTAGATATTAATTAATCCATTTTTGTCTTATTTGCCTAGTTTCCAATAGTCAACTCTATGTAAGTTGTCTTCCACATGTCCTAGAAGTCAAACGTGCTAAAAATGAGTCATGGAGCACTTGGGAAACCTCCTAGAAACCATATTTAGTAGTTCTACATTATTCCAGATCCTCCCTAGCGCATGTCTTCTTTTTCTGCTAAGGTGCTTGCTTTATTCATATTTAAGGCAAAAGGGAAAGTAAGACTAGGTGTAGTTGACTTATTTTTTTCCCTTATCATCTTCCATTATTTTATCCTAATAAAAGCATGTATGAGTTGTCTTTACATCACTTATTATCTTTCCCATTTGACTTTGCCATTTTGTGAGCCTCTACGTAGATTTGGAAACTGCTTTATGCACCTATGGGGGATTTGACTAGATTTAGTAAGCTCGCTTTTGACTATTTCGAATGGAATCCTTATGCATTCAAATCTCTCATGTAATTATATATTGCAGCAGCCTATGAATTCATAAGGTTGGCTATCGTACACGTTTTCAATACAGATTAGTGTTATGCTCAAATTTCAGTCTCCTTTGTGTGTAAATTTGCATGTTTGATTAGCAATTTTGTGAGTGCAATTGTTCTATCACTTGGGTTAAATTTACAAAAAATCATCAACACATAGATAGGATGATAGATATCTGGTATTAGACAAAAATAATAAACCTGAATCAGACATCCAAGCATAAGTATAGAGCAGAAAAGAGATGGAACCTGAACATATAATGGAAAAAGAGCTTATATTAAATGATGAATAACATGCGAAGCTTGATAACAATAAGGGTCTAAAAGTATCCAAATTAAAACCTTTTCTTCCACATAATTCTTAGGATTTATAGCCTTTACAAAATTTATTTCAGATCCTGAATAGTTGGATCTGATTTACTAAAAATAAATAAAATAAATGTTTTTAAAAAATTATGTCAAAAAACCCTAATTTAAGTTCTAACCTATCTAAATATAACACTTGTTCACTCCTTGAACTCTATGATAACTGTAGTGATCACTGAAGTAGAGATATGACCTATTATCCGATAGATAAGTCACAGTTTGTCAAAAGGAGGTAGGGTTTGTGACCCATTTCACCTTGATGGCATGTTAGATTTTATCATTCAAGCTATCATTATGTTAGGATCTTTAACTGAGAGAATAACAAGTACAAAAATCAAACACAAGAGACAATGAACACAGTGTTATTCCTTAGGGAAACCATAAATGGAGAAAACCCTGCAACTTCCTTAGAGATAGAATTAGCAGCAAAAGTAAAACCCCAAAACAGTAAGATGATATCCCGACAATAATAACCTCTTTCTTCCTAGCCCCAGTGTCTTCTTCTTCCTCAGATATGCGCTACAATTGAGTGTGAGTGAGTGTGTAATAAATAGAGAGGATAGCTCTCTATTTATACTAATTCTCGACATGACTAAACCCTACCATGACTGAATTCTCTAGGAGAGTCTAATAACCCTAGTGCCTTGAAACTGTGGGGACTTTAACCCTTGATCAATATGAGGGTTACCCACAATAACTTGACATGACTTGTTTACATTATAGAACCTCCCGATAGGAACATTGGGGAATGACATGACTCAAGTACATTACAAATACATCCTGGAATAAACATCAGGTTACAATACATAAGAAATACAAGTGAATACATTCCGAAGTTACATATACATCAACATTCCCTCTTAACTAGGAAGGTATTCTTTTGACACAATTTTTTAACACAAGTCTTCTTCTCTGTATCATCTATGTCATCGTTAAGGTCTCATCATCTTCATCTAGATATGGATCATCATCAATGGATCTCGATCATCATTGGATCTGGATCATCATCACTGGATCTAGATCATCACTCGATCTGGATCATCATGGGGTCATCATCACTGGATTTGGATCATTACTGCTGGATCTGGATCATCACTCGATTTGGATCATCTCAGAGACATCATAACTGGATCTAAATCATAGCTCGATCTGGATCATCACTGGGTCATCATCATATGTGCTATCTCATGATTCTTCTCATCATAGGAAGTTCTACAGAGCCATCCCTTTTTCATGGTTGTTATAGGCCTACCTCCTTGTAGGTCTTTGGTAGCCCTTATATTTTCCCCTAAGTTAGAATGGCCAGCAATCACATCTGACCTTGACTCGTCAGAAATGCACATGACTTACATCTGACCTTGACTTGTCAGAAAGGAACTTAGTCCTAGACTGAGGGTTCTTGGTAATTGACCAGGTGCCTCCATTCAAAGAATGGCAATAGCCCTTATATATGACCCTAAGTCAGAATAGCCGGCACTCACATTTGACCTTGACTCATCAGAAAAGCGATATCCCTTACATCTAACCCTAAGTCAGAATGGCCGACACTCACATCTAACATGGAAGGAAACAATCCTATTGCCATGACAGAATGGCAGTAGCCCTTACATCTGATCATGTAGGAACCAATACTACAGTCACATAAAGATGGTCAGCATTCACATCTAACCTTGAATTGTTAGAAAGGAGGTATCCCTTACATCTAATCATGTAGGAACTAATCCTATAGTCACATCAGAATGGCCGACATTCAAATCTAACATGGAAGGAAGAAATCCTATCACCATGACAAAATGGAAACAACCCTTATATCTGATCAAGTGGGAACACATCCCGCAATCACATTAGAATGGCCATGAACTCATATCTAATCATGTGAGAACATATCTCATAGTCATATCAGAATGGCCCTAGTCCTAGACCAAGTATTCCTGGTAACTGAGCAGGCACCTCCATTCCAAGAATGGAAATAGCCCTTATATCTAATCATGTAGGAACCAATCCTACAGTCATATCAGAATGGCTCAGCACTAAGATTTGACATGGAAGGAACCAATCCTCTCACCATGAAAGAATGGCTCAGCCCTTACATCTAACCTACTCGTCAGAATGGATTACTGAATCATCACTTCCCCTTGGAAGGAACCTCGATATGGAGAACACAAAGCTTCTCCCTAAAGTACTCAAACTTCACTTTGGCCAATGGCTTCATCAACACATTAGCTATATATTCACTTGTCACAACATACTGGAGCTTCACTACTCCCCTTTGCACCATATCCCTAATATAGTGATACTTGATCTCGATATGATTCGACTTGTCATGGAAGACTGGGTTCTCCGACAACTTCACACAACTCTCGTTGTCACAATTTATACAAGTAGAATCCATCTGGAGATCAAATAAGTCAGACAGTAGCTTCCTTATCCATACTACCTAACAACTAGATAAACAAGCTGTGACATACTCTGCTTCAGCTATACTCAGTGCCACACAGGACTGCTTCCTGCTAAACCAAGAGATCACACCTGATCCCATACTGAAACATCATCCCGAAGTGCTCTTCCTATTGATGGCACTACCTGCCCAATCTGAATCAACCTAACCCTCTAGGTTAATCTTTTGATTCGCATCATACTTGAGCCCATAATCAACTGTACCCCTCAGGTACCTCAGAATATGCTTTGTAGCAATCAAGTGAACATGTCTTAGATCTGTCAAGAACTAGCTCAAGTTGTTCACAGCAAAGCAAATATCTGGTCTCATGTTCATTAGGTACATCAAGGACCCAATCATCTGATGATACATTGTGGCATCAACCACTTCTGATGAAGCATCACTCAATAGCTTCAAGTTCGATGCCATGGGTGTGGTCATGGCCTTGCAATCCATCATCCCAAATCTCTTCAGGATCTCTACCGTATATTTCCCTTATCCTAGGGAAATCCCATATGCACTCTACCACTCATCCATGCCTAGAAAATAATGCATCATACCCAAGTCCTTCATTTCAAACTCAGCAGCAAGCTTTCTCTTCATATCAGTAATCAACCCATCCATACGTGTTACAAACAGATCATCTACATACAGTAGGAGCATCATTGGGTTTCCATCTTCAACCTTGTAGTAAAGGTTGGAATCTGCTTTACTCTTGGTAAAGCCCAAGCTGGATAGAAAGCTGTCAATTCTACCGTACCATGTCCTGGGTGCCTGTTTCAAACCATACATGGCTTTCTTCAATCTACATACATGAGACTCCATGTCATGTGTCTCAAAACCGAGTGGCTGCTCCACATACACTTCCTCTTCTATTACACCATTCAAGAAAGCAGTCTTGACATCCATTTGGTGTATCTTCCATTTCATTACTGCAGCCAGAGCAAGTACTAATATGATGGAAGCATATCTGGCTAAAGGTGCAAAGGTTTCTTCATATTCTATTCCTTCTTTGTAGGAGAAACCACGAGCAACAAATCTTGCTTTATATTTCTCTATGCTACCATTTGTAGCATGCTTGATCTTGTAGATCCATTTGGAAGTTACAACCGACTTCCCTTCTGGTCTTGGGACAACATCCCAAACATCATTCTTCATGATCGATTGATATTCTTCAATCATAGCATCGTTCCATTCTTTCTGTTCTGCTACTTCTTCATAATTGGAAGGTTCTTTATCGATGAAATCACATAGTATTGCTACATACCCGGAACAGGATCTGGTCCTCTTTCTTTCTCTATGATTCTCTTTTGGAGCCAGATATCTTTTCGCTCCATATATAGCTTCTCGTACCCAAGCAGGTTTCCTCTTATGAGGATTCTTCTCTGGAGGTGGATCTGCAGGTTCTTGAGGTTCTTCAAATTCTCAATCTTCTTCTTGAGCTTCTTTATTCATGGTTCTATAGTGAATTCTGGGTGCTTCTGCTTCTACAGGTTCTTCAGTAGGTCTCTTTCTGGATGTGTTGTAAGCTGAGTCTTCATCAAATGTCACATCCCTATTGATGTCGATCTTCTTGAATCCTGGGAAGTATATTTTGTAAGCCTTCGAGCTTTCAAAGTATCCCACAAATATACCCTTCTTTCATGAAGGATCTAATTTAGTCCTCTTTTCTTTTGGAATGTGTATGTACACTGGATAGCTGAATATTCTGAGATGGCTAACTTCTGGTTTCTTGTTGGAAAATACTTCTTCAGGTGTCTTGTTCTCAAGTACTTTGTGTGGAGTATGGTTCTGTACATACACCACTATTCTAGCAGCTTCTGCCCATAGATGCATAGGAAGATCTTGATCATGAAGCATAGCTCTTGCATCTTCCATGATAGTTCTGTACTTCCTTTCTGCAATCCCATTTTGTTGTGGATTGTAAGGAGTGGAAAAATCCCTCTTAATACTTGAGTCTTTGCATAACTCTTTGAATTCATTTGATGTGAATTCTCTGCCATTATCTAATCCAAAGTTCTTGATCTTCTTTTTTGTGTGATTCTCGATCAAGGATTTGAATTCCTTGAACTTGCTAAATACTTCATCTTTGTTCTTCATGAAGTAAATCCATGTCTTCCTAGAAAAGTCATCAATAAAAGAAACATAGTATACATACCCGCTTAGTGAGCTTGATGACATTGGACCGTATACATCGGAGTGGATGATTTCCAAGATTCCTTTTTCTTTGCTCTCGCTACTTGGAAATGTCTTCTTTGTATTCTTTCCTTTCGCACATCCTTTGCAGACCCCATCATGTTTTTCTTGAATTTCTAGAAGACCTTCAACAACTTTTCTTGCAAGTGGTAGTGCTTTGTAATGCGCATGTGCAAGCCTTCTATGCCAAAGTTCATTTGGCTCTACTATGTCATGGACCAAGGCTTGTTCTGGATGGCCCTTCAATTTGTATAAACCTCCTTCTTGTTCCCCAATCACTATTGCATCATTAATAGTCTTTCCCTTTGGCCACATGATAACTTGGCCATCTATAAATGCAACCCTCATGCATTTTTCATCTAATGTAGATATGGAGAGAAGGTTCTTCTTGAGTCCTGGTACAAACAATACATCTTGCATCTTCATAGACTTTCCATAGTCTAGCTTATAAGAGGATTCCCCACTACCTTTTATTGGATATTGGTAATCATCTCCAAGTTTCACCTTGTGAGGTGATTCATGTTCTGAAAGTTTTACAAATGACTCTTTGAATCCTGTCATATGGTTGGAAGCCCCACTTTCTTTAAGCAAGTCATTGCTTCCATGTGTGATGTTTCCCGTGAGAGCAGAAATCAAGACATATTCTTCATAACTTGAATAATCTTCACTTTCATATCTGGTTCTCTTCTTGGATGGTTCATCATCCTCTGCAGCATGAGCATTATGTCTTCTCTTGTTGCCCTTTTTCTTATTTTGTCTTTTAGGAAAATATTTTGCAAAGTGTCTTACTTCATCACATGTATAACATCTGCTTCTAGAAAAATATTTTCTAGGGTTAGTTTTATAGAAATGCTTGCCTCTAGAGTGATGAGAACTTCTTTTTGTTTTCTTGGAATGAACTGTGAACGCTTGATCTTCACTTCCCATCTTTTCTTCTCAAGCTTCTATCTGAGCTTCTTCTTGACAGCATTCTTCCCATAGTCTGCTGAACTTGACTAACTTCCATTTGGCACATATCCCTTGAATAAAGGAGTCCCATGATCTAGGGATACCATTCAAGGAGGTCATCACAACCTCTGCATTCTCCACTTCTTCATCTACTACTTCTAGCTGCTCCTTGATCTGAGAGACCCTTGTAATGTAAGACTGGATAGCTTTAGCATTCTGTATCTTTACATTCTTTTGTTGGTTTCTCAGATTCATCTTCCGGTTTATGTTTTTCCCTTCAAACAATTTGGTTAGGGAATCAAACATAGCTTTAGGTTTTTTTAGGGAGGACACCTGTGGTATGAGGTGATCCTTGATTGAATCATCAATGATCCTCTTTTCCATAACCAACTTCTTCTTGTGTAAGGCCTTAGCCTCATCTCCCTCTGGAACTAGAACCTCCTCATTGATATAGGAGTCCAACTCATTTTCTTCCAGGACTAGGGATATCCTATACTTCCAAGCTTGAAATTTATTAGGTCCCTCAAGCTTTTCATCAATATTGGTATGATGAGACATCTTAACTGAGAACCTCAAATGGAAATACAAAAGATTTAGATCTTACTAGTTCAAGATGTCGAATTTGGATTTGGAGTTGAAATTCTGCAGTGCTGGTTCAGGAGCAGATTAGGGTTTTGCTTTTCCAGAGTTTTGTCCAACTAAATTCTACGATATTTATCCCTAAATTCGATTTTGAGGAGGAGATCAATCTAGGCCTAGGCTCACTGAAAAATTCCACTTTTGTGGAAAGCCCTAATTTTTGGCAATAGTGTTGGGTCCAAAACTGAAAAACCTCAGAATTGGATTCTGCTTCGATAGAAATATGTGCCCTAGGGAGGAGATTTATTCCAACCTTCTTTTGCTGAAAATATATGGAGAGAGATCCACAAAGTAGGAATCCCTAGTTCCCGCAGCTGTACAGTGTCTTCTTCTCAGGTTAGCTTTGATACCATGTTAGATTTTATCATTCAAGCTAGCATTATGTTAGGATCTTTAACTGAGAGAATAACAAGTACAACAATCAAACACAAGAGAAAATGAACACAGTGTTTTTCCTTGGGGAAACCATAAATGGAGAAAACCCCGCAACTTCCTTAGAGATAGAATCAACACCAAAAGTAAAACCCCAAAATAGTAAGATGATCTCCCGATAGCAGTAACCTCTTTCTTCCTAGCCCCAGTGTCTTCTTCTTCCTCAGCTATGAGCTACAACTGAGTGTGAGTGAGTGTGTACTAAATAGAAAGGATAGCTCTCTATTTATACTAATTCCCGACATGACTAAACCCTACTAGGAATGACTTCTCTAGGAGAGTCTAATAACCATAGTGCTCCAGAACTATGTGGACTTTAACCCTTGATCAATAGGAGGGTTACCCACAATAACTTGACATGACTTGTTTACATTATAGAACCTCCCGATAGGAACATCAAGGCATGACATGACTCAAGTACATTACAAATACATCCCAGAATAAACATCAGGTAACAATACATAAGAAATACAAGTGAATACATTCTGAAGTTACATATACATCAACATGGCACCCTCAAAACTGGAACAGACCCCTTCCACTGGTGCCTTTAATCAATTTTCAGCTTCATAATTCACCCTTGAGGTGTTTGTACCCATCAAAATTGGTTCTATGTGGAAGCATGTTTTTTTGCACCCTTTTGTGCTTTTGTTGGTTAAGTAATGTAAGCTGCTGAAAGCACAGCTTTCGGTGGCTAATGAACAACTGTTGCGTTTGCCTAAGCCATCGAAAGCTCTGTTTTCTGCAAAATTTATTTAGTCTTTAGTCAACCTTTTACAGCTTTATTCCTGACCTTCTTGTACTTCTTTAACCTGCATAAGATTTGGAATATCAGCAACATCATTGGCTACCTTTGGGTCCTAAAGGATTATTGCTGCCTCTACTAGGGTTTCCAGTGCAAGGTGTGTTTTAGGGTTGGGGTCCTTCTTCTATAACCTTGACATTCTGATCATCCTGTAGAGCCTGGATTTATCCTTCATTAATCTCATGTTTATTCTTTTTAGTAGGACATACATCCCTCTCATTTATAGGAGAGAATTATGTAGTTGAGTATTTATTTTGGTTAGAATTCCATTGGTTTTTTTGATTTCCCTATCTAGGAGCTCCAGTTTATTTATTTTCCCTAATAGCTGGTTGATTCTCTGGGACCTAGGTTTACTGGAGGAAGCTTCTACCACTAGTTCACCTTGGTCTTCTTTTGGTGTGGGTGATGCAAACTCCTCCAACCTTTCTTGAGACTGTTCTATTGGTTTATCCTCCTGTTCCTCTTGATCCTCAGAGTTTGAGTAGGACAATTTAAGTATGTTTCTATCTAAAGCTGAAACTTCCTCTACCTTCCCACTAAAATCCATATTTCTCTTGGCTTTGTTGGTCTCAGTAGTTGGAGAGGGCTGATCCACTGTCATTGGTGAGATGTCCCTCCTCTTCCTCTTTCCACTTGTGGGAGTGGTGGACTTCTTTGAAGGGGACATTCCTTTGTCTTCTGGCTATAAGCCTATTTTAAAATCATTCCAAAATAAGAAGTATGTCCATGCAATGTTTCTTATTTGTAGCAGTTCTTGGATAATGAGATTTATCAACCCATGGTGGGATAGCCTTCCTGCAATTTTGGTGGGCTAGGCCTTGACCTAGTGAGCCATCTTGGTCAGGATCTTGTGGAGGTAAAAAGGCAGGTTTAAAGGGTTTCTTCTTGTAAAATGGTTCAACCATTTAAAGTGGTATATCATTAACCTGTTATACCTACCTTCACAGGTTATATAAAATAGGATTGCTTTCAAGAACTGCTGTCACTTCTCCTCAAGCCAAGTTGATGGGATGTTTTTCTTCCATACTACATTATTGTGTTCAGGCTTTAAGTAAGACCTGAGTTCCACATCCTTCATTATGGTTGTTTTGAACCATTTCTCCCCAATCCTTGGGAGTTTTACTATTTCTGCTATTAGGTTCTCATCAACCTAAAACTCTTCTCTGCCTATCAATGGCTTAGATCCATCAAAAGAAAGAGCAAAGGATTTTGCTACTTGCTGGTGGGAACCCTAGATTTTCTCATAGAACCTATAACATCCTGAATCTTTGAAGAACTGGCACACTTTTGGATGTGACTCAAGATAGCTAAAGTCACCTAATTCCTATCTGAGAGCAGGTCCTCCTCCTTTATTCATCTCTGGATTGCTCTTCTTGTACTTGTAAAATCAAAATTTGAACCCTAGGGAAGGAGATGACCGTGCTGGTTTTAGGGAAAGCTTAGATCAATGAGGATGCATGTAGGACAATGGGGAATAGACCGAAGAGAGGGCACTGATTTTGAGGGGCTGAGCAGTGATTGGTACTTGAGCAGTGTAACCGTAAAATTTGGTGGAAACCTCGAGATGGCTAGTGCAGTAATCATCTTAAATGGAACTTGATGTCTTGTGGTGGTTATATCGCAATCATGGGATATATGGAGGGCTGCTAGGGTCTTCACATCTTTCAACAACCATTTTGGTTTCACAATGGCCACTTCTCTACCAACTTATGATTTCTTTTGTAGTTTTAGTCTTTTTGGTGGCTAAGATCTTATCAGAGGCGCTCTTCATGCTGATGGAGGTTGATATTGACTGTGGCACTAACCATTTCCCTTTTTGGAGATTTCGATGGTTTAGGCAGTCTTGACTCTGGTTTTTTAGCTTCCAAAAGATGGGATTTTCGGTGTCTAATGAATTGTTGAAAATTTCACCTAAGCTAGCGAAAGATCCTTTTCCAAAATTTTATTAAAAAAGGATTCAACAGGCTTTTAGTGGTTAACGTAGTCATGAGTTCAAATAGTTAGTTGCTGAAAGATGGGATTTTCGGTGGCTAATGAACTGTTGAAAAGTTCACCTAAGCCATTGAAAGATAAACTTTTAAATTTTTTGAAAAAATAGAACACAAGTCATTCCAATTTTGTTAATCACCCAAACATATTTCATAATATGCCCTGAAATCTTCATCACTATGCAAAAATAAACCTATTGAAAACTAATTTATTTAGGAGATAATAGGGTGTAAGTTTTGACAAGACTGTGAGGGAAGATGAGGAAGAAAGTGGTTGTATAAGGGGAGGAGAAAGGTTTCAACAAGAGAAGAGGTAGAGGACAGGGGAAGGTCTTGCTCCGATCGAAATGCAAAACTGCGAAGGAAAACCACATGGGATGAAGCGACCCTACAACGACGAATAGGACAACCAGACCCACACTATTCCTAAAGTAGCAGCAAGATCAAACCCTAGCAGCAACATTCCCATGCCTCTGCGCATCACTTCAAACTCAAGGAGAAACACATATTCTATGTCGACTTTATCGACCTATCATCAACATTCTAGTAGTAGACCAGTGTCTGTAGGAAGAAGGACAAGGATGGTGGGAGACCATACTAAGTTACCTTTATTCCATGGGAACGAGACAAATGATTTTGAGAAGTACTAGTTCCTCTACGAGGAAGTATGGAATGTTAGATAGGCCATAGATGATGATGTCAAGAAGGGCCAACTTGTGACTACTATGTGGGGTCATGTGCTAGATTGTTTCATTAAATTCATTCAATTTCCTATGGGGGCGCTTGAAAAAAAATTGGATGAAGTATGGAAGGAACTGATTGAATAGTTCTGGAAGCCTAACTCTGAGGCTCAATACATTACTCATTTGAAAGAGATTAACCAGTTTCCTAATGAGACTATTTGGTACTTTGACTAGAGATTAAAGAAATTGATGGAACAGTTCAGCTTTAAGATGAGTGATGTTCAAAATAAAGAGTGGTTTATCGCATTCTTGGTACCTCATATCTAGAAACCATTGATGCAGCAGAAGATCACGACATAGAGCAAGGCTATGGATATTGTGATGAAGTTGGAAGCTTCACCGATTGGAGAGACTGCAGTTGGAATGAATCAAATCTAGGCATAGATGGAAAATATAACGCTGCAGTTATAAGACATCAATAAGGAAAAATAAGAATGTGATGATCTCTGGTGCACTCAATGTATTACAGAGCGACACACCAAGGACAACTTTCCTAGTTTCCAAAATTATCTAGTTTCAAGAGCGCTAAACCCATTAAGTTCCCATAGTGTATGATGGTGTCGTATATGTCACATTTATGGGAATTAGCATGAAGAGTGCAGCTACATTCATAAAATGGTGTAAAAAACATCCAACATATAATGTTCTTTTTCTAAATCGGTGGGACATGAAGACAAAGAATTCTAGGCATATGATCTACTGCAGGAGAGAACATATGATTCATACTTTGTGAAGGGCGAATATCCTCATGCTGTACAATAGTCGTAGACGCAGCCTCAGATGGTAAATGCTCAACCACAGTATACACCACCGCCACAGATGCAATTTATACCAACGCAGCCTTAGCCACATTTTGCACCACAACTGCAGTATAATCAAATGACGATGCCTTAGCCGCAACCGCAGTATATTCAACAGTAGCAAAATCCCATGCCACAATAGATGGTTCAGTTGTAGTACCAGCAGCAGGGAGGATTCTGTAGAGGATTCCGAGGAAGAGGAGGAGGCTTCAGACAAGGAGGAGGAGGGGGTCGCAGATCAGTCCAGTGTTACAATTATGGGGTATTTGGGAACTATTAGAGAGATTTCCCACACTTGCAATGCTCATGTACATATTGCACAGTGATCGATCATACAGGCGAAAACTTCCCACAACTAATTGTAAGATGGCAGGCTGGGAACGTTCCTTAGTTGCTGAGCCCAAACCAGGTCCAGACTCAGAATCAGCTGCAAAACTAGAACTAGTTGCATACCCAGAATCAAGTTCCAATCCAAAATCATACTACGAACCAACCTATGAACCCCCCATTGAACCATAATTTGCCGTTGACTCAGAATTCCACAATGAACTAGAATTAAGGGCCGATGGTAGCAATGATCTCAGCAGATCCCAGACCAATGGATGTTGATGTTGTTGTTGGCACCTACACAGGAACCAAAATAGGAGAGGATGGGCCCTGTTCATAGATTCTACTAGCTAGACATAAGAAGGCACCATTCGATATCATAACTGAAAAGGAGACATTTTTTGGAGCATGGGATGTGATCGGAAGAAATCTTGGTAAGTCACCTGTCTATGAAATTCCTCCCACTTTTGATTCTACACTCAAGGTAGGACCATCATGGCAGTACGATGCCTTGCAGCACTTATTTGAGAGTTGTTTATTGATAGCAAGAGACCTATATGCTTTGGCAGAGATTGAAAATTTGTTGCACCATCCAGGTAAGGATTCCGTGGTGGACTCTCTACATAAGAAAAATATAGGCAAGGAGATGTGTATGAATATTTTAATTGGAGACTATGAAGTCGACTTAGTCATTCTAGATCTAGGGTTGGATGTAAATATCCTAACAAAGAATACATTGGAAAAGATGGGGCAACCAACATTGGGATGGTCCTAGGTGCAGCTATGATTAGCTAATCAAGTGAAGGTGAAACAAATTGGATGAGTATCTAACTTGGTCATAGATGTTGAAGGTATGAGGACTCATGTTGATTTCTACATAATTGAAGTTGTTAATGGTGAAGGCTCCTACCCCGAACTGCTAGGGGTTGGATGGGCCAATGATAGCATGGCAGTCATTAACTTCAAAAGGTGGATGATGAATTTTGAGAACCAATATATTTAGGTCATTGCTCTTATGGATCCTGATGAAGGTAGGAGATACATTAAACAGGTAAAAGATGAAGTTGTCAAGGGGTGAGATCATTCCTACAATATATATGAATATTATATTCACCCATGGCTGACGGAGAAATCGATTGGCACAATTCTAGCTCTGCGCCTTCTGATTATGAGGATGCGCTGGAAAATTGGAAAAATTGCATGCATGAGGTGTCCTTTAGAAAATACAAATTAATCACACAATCATTGCACCATGTTGCGACTGAGATTCTAGAATTACCAATTTATGAAGTGCTTCCTGAACTTTCTGTGTTCTTAATGGAATTTGAAGAAAAGGTCTCGGAACCGCAGTGATTGCTGGAACTGGAGGAAGCACTAAAGGCTAATCCAGCACACTGGTGGGAAACTCACAAAAATACAATTACTAGATGGGCCCAGTGTCGACGCTTGATGACAGTTCGCTTCGACAATGCATAGGCATGCCACGTTGGGAGGTATGATGGACGAAATGAACCTAGCGTTCATTTGATGGAATGCCAAACATTATGGGCATCACGACGAACATATGAGTGGGTCCATGCCTTTATTCACACCTTGGATGAAATTGGAAGATCATGGTATGTATCAGCGAAGCTGTGGAGGGACATAACCACTTGGGAGGAGCTGACGATTTTCTTTGCATAGAAATTTCATTTTGCAAACGCTAACCCTGATGTTAACAATGCACTTTAGATTATTCGGGATGTGGTTCTAGAAGTTGTACCAGTCACATACCCTATAGATCCACATGCATAGTACCACATGCAGTCAATAACGGAATTCTATAACATGTTTGGTGAACCTAAAGATGATGGTGAGCTACAGAATATCAATATCCCAGAGACAAAAGGAACTAGGGATGTTGCAATACCATATGTGCCAACTGATCCCATGAGTCAGCCGTTGAATATCAGAAAGGTTAACATTGGGACAGAAGAGAACCCAAAATTTTCAAGTGTTGGGGACTATTGGGATGAGGAGACCATGGAAATAATTATAGACCTGCTACATGAATTTCAAGATCTATTTCCAACAAAGTTCTCAGAAATGAAGGGGGTATTGGGTGATCTAGGAGAGATTAAGATCCCGCTAAAACCATATGCGAAACCAGTATGACCAAGGCCATATCACCTGAATCCATGATACAAAGAAATATTTAGGGATGAAATTGATCGGATGCTAGAATCATTGAGCCAGTAGAAGAGTTAGAATGGATCAGTCCCATGGTTGTCCAAGACAAGAAAATGGGTGAAGTTCGGATTTGTGTCGACTTAAGAAAATTGAATGATGCCTGTATGCATGACCCCTTTCTAACCCCTTTCAATGATGATGTACTTGAAGGAATAGGCAGTCAAGAAATTTACTCTTTCATAGATGGTTTCTCTAGTTATCACTAGATCATAATCGCTAAGGAGGATCGACATAAAACCACATTTGTCACTGACTGGGGTTGCTTCCAATACACGGTGGTGCCTTTTGGGTTGAAGAATGCACCCACAATATTTTACCGAGTTGTCGTTGTGACATTTAAATATTTCATTCAGAAATTCCTATAGATGTATATGTATGATTGGACAGTGTATGGCCTAATCAAGGATCATTTGTAAAAACTTTGAATGATGTTGGAGAGGTGTCGATAGCATCAGATTGCACTGAACTCCAAGAAGTGCATTTTTTGCACACCATTTGGGATACTGTTGGCTCACATTGTGTGCAATAAAGGATTACTGGTTGATTCTGCAAAGATAGCACTCATTTTGAGCTTGCCACCACTGACCAATGTAAATATGCTTAGGGAAACACTGGGGCACACTAGATACTATCGTAAATTTATTAAAGGATATGCTGCAATCACTGCCCCGATGGAGAAACTATTGAATAAGGATGTTGTATTTTAATGGAGTCTAGAATGCCAAAGTAGATTAGACATGTTGAAGGCCAAAATGGCTTCAGCACCAATACTTGTATCCCTAGATTGGAACAAAGAATTCCACGTACATGTTAAGGCATCTTCTTTTGCACTAGGAGTAGTGCTCATGCAACTAGGAGAAGGAGATATGGATCACCCAATTAATTTCTCTATTCCGAAGTTGTCATTCACTAAGAGGATATACACGACCACAAAGCACGAAGGTTTGGAGATGGTCTATGCACTACAAAAATTCACACATTACCTTTTAGGTGGCCACTTCAAGATGATTACTGACCACTATGCTTTGAAGCATCTGATCAATAAGCCTGTGTTGGGGGAAAAGATATGCTGTTGATTACTTCTCTTTTAGGATTTTGATTTTGAAATAATTGTAAAGCTGGGTTGCTTGAATGCTGGCCCGAATCATTTACCTAGAATTGAAACAGGTGAAAATCCTACTAATATTGAAGATGGACTACTCGATGCGCAGTTATTTCAAGTTGACATGGAAGACGACCAGTATGCCCCAATAATCCAGTTTTTGGCTACAAGAATCACACCAGGAGAAATTTCCACAAGTCAGAAGAAGCAATTGGTGGATAAAGCTTCTGATTATCAGTTGATTTTCAGACACCTTTATAATTTGGGACCAGATGAAATCTTACAGTGATGTGTCCTACCACATAAACAAGGGAAAATATTAGTAGAAGCACATGCAAGAGTCACTAGGGGGCACTACAGGGGTCATGTAATCGCAAGGAAGGTGCTTTGCGTAGGTCTTTGGTGGCCTACTATCCATAATGATGCGGCAGGTTATGCATGAAGCTGTGATGTATGTCAACGCACCACGAAACCATCACGGTGAGATGATATGTCAATGGTACTGCAATTGAATATTGCAACCTTTCGATAAATGGGATGTGTATTTTTTGGGTCCAATCCACCAACCCAAAAAAAGAATTGGTGCATGGTACCTAATCACAGCAATAGACTACTTAAAAAGATGGCCAGAGGCTGCCCCAGTTGTGGACTACATAGCTACAACAAAAGTAATATTTCTATTTGATAACATTGCGATGTGGTTTGTATGTCCAAGAGTGTTGATGAGTGACCAAGGAATCCATTTTATCAATCACACAGTAAGAGCACTGATGGAGGAACTACAGATACAACACAAGGAAAGTACACGATATCATCTGCATGAAAACAGGACTGTAGAAGAATTCAACAAAATATTGGAGCATGCACTTACAAAGGTATGTAACGCTAACCAAGATGATTTGGATTTGAGGATTCTAGATGTGTTGTGGGTATATCACGCCACTTGCAAGAGATTGACAGGGAAAACACCATTTAAATTAGTATATGGGAAAGAGACAGTCATTCCTACGGAGTACATCATCCCTATCATGTGCATTGTAGCAACAAGCAGTATGGTTGATGACAAAGAATTAGAAGATCATGCAACACAGTTGATGCAGCTTGAAGAAGACTATTTTATCACAGGATTCCATCAGTGTGTCGAGAAGGATCAACATAAGGTGTGGCTTGATCACCATATAAAAAACAATTAGTTTCAGCAAGGATATTTAGTGCTGCTTTACGACAACAAGTTCTTGAAGCATCGAGGTAAGTTACAGATGCACTGCTTAGGTCCCTATATTGTTAATTATATTACCTCTAGGGGTGTAGTTCAATTGCAATAGTTAAATGTGGAGGTGCTTCCAAATCTTGTGAATGGTAGCCGCTTGAAGCACTATTGGATGGAGAAAGAACCACACGATGCCTAAGGCACTGGGAAAAATAATAATAGAAATATGATAGATAGAAAAAGGAAGGTCACACCAGAAGGAAGGGGTTGCACAAGAATAGGAGGCATTAGCACTGTTAGGTAGCTAGACTGTGACACCCGCAGGGTTGTGATTTAATTAAATCAGCAATAAACATGGGTAGTTAAAAGAAGTTATCCGATGTTGCTTGGTGAAGAGATGCACATTTATGGATGATATGACCGTTGGGTTGGAAAATCGATGGTGGATTTGGGTAATTAATGCAAGATTTAGTCATGGTCACGGTGGCTGAATTAGTAATGATGAATGATGGATTCCCTAGATTCTATATGAAAGGGTTTGAAATCGAATGGAAGCACCATTGAGCTGATTTGCAGTTGCAAAGACTAATTGAGATAGGTCTTCAAAGAGTGTCAAGTGAATTGGGAGAGTTGTAGGGTGAAGGTGAGAGTGCCTCATGGCTATGGGTAAGTGTTGCGAGATGTAGAGTAACCCCGACTCAGTTGATATTTCTAGTGAATGAGACTCACCCATTCGACTAGTTTCCATAGTAGAAGAAGTCTCTAGCATGCATATTAGGTCATCCAACATCCCAACGAAGAAATGAGGGGGCAGCAACAATGATCTCCAGTGCTGACCAAGAGGTAGACAAGGACATCAGCAAGGGCACAAGATGCAACTACCTAGATGAGGCAATCCAGATCTAGAGCGGTAGACTTCAATGTCCACACCAGGGTCTCTTTCAAAGACATTCTTGGTTATATTTCTCCCACCCAACTTAGTGCGAAGCCTCAAAGACTGACCAAAAACCATAAATATCAACGAAATATGCCACTGCTGTCGCAAGAGATGGTGTGCACTATTAACATAGTCCCTGCGTTGATGAAAATAAAGTATGAGGACCATGACCTGCTACTACTGAGGGATGTAGCGAACGAACCCTTCGAGTCACTGCCTTTAGTCATAGGTGAACCAATTGTGTGTATTCCACAACCATGGGCACAAGGGCTTGATAAATCTAGATTGTTGGGGCTCATTAACATGCTGCATTTTGGGTGGTTGAATGAAGCAAATGCGTGTGTAAAGAAACTTTTGGCTTTCTTTCATGGAGGAAAACTGTGGTTGGACACACCCATAGAAGTTACACTGGACCTGATTGCATAGATCACGGGGCTGAAAAAGGATTGGCTCGACCCATCACAATATTTCAAAGGTAGGGATAACGACAAGTGGTTGGATGCATGGCTAAGGGAGAGGTATGATTTCCAGTGCGATGGCAGAGTGTATCACATCGACAACATTAATGAAAGAATGATGAGGATCGCAACATGGATTTCAAAAAGTAATATTCTAAGGAAGAATAACCCGATTCAGTGCACTTCAGGGGTGATTACTGTGCACAAAAATTTTCTAAGGGATTCTAGATGAATTGGTCCCTCTTTTTGTTGAATCAATTGACTGAGGATGCGATCATAGTCCAGGCTAGGTAGCGACCCTTCACGTACAATTGGTTATTTATATTAATTTCACTCATGGCTTGGATGGATATAGAGGACTACCAATGCATGAATATGGAAGCAGTTAAAGTGTGCAAAGGCACACAATATCGAAATTTGTGGCGTGTAGAAGAGACTAGTTAGAAAGTGGATTGCGCAATCCACTTTTGGGTCTAATGGGAGGTATTACAAGCAGCAGTGGTAAAAATTATACAGTTATAAGATGCAAGAGTAGTAAAGTATCATCAGATTATGTGGTTCTCCATTAGGCCACATCCTATTCAGATCCAATCTCGTCATGACCCTAACAAGCAATGGCTTCTAATGGCTTATAAGGTGTCAGATGAAGAATTGGGTGCAGTGGTTCAGGTTTGGCTGGAAGAATGATGCAAACTAGTAAGTGCAGAGGAAGTATCGATGGGACCACCCACATATGCACCAGAGGATCTGGTTAGAGGAGCTGACCAGCAGAGTCACCATGACTCTAATATTGAATCCTCCACAGAAACCCTCGTCAACGTCGAGGCACAATTCCTCTTTAAGGAAATAAGGATGAAGAGGAAAATGGACAAGAACGCCAACAGTAGTACTAGATCCATGTTGGAAGCACAATTACAGAGGCTCATTAAGGCCGTTATGGAGTCATCTGATGTTGTTGCAAAAGAAATGCGGAGGTATGCTCAGGAAGTTTTTGCTAAGGTACCCTCCAAGCTATATTCTATATATAATGTTGTAGCAAGAATAGGACCAAAAGTGCAGTTTTGCAGGATTTTGCATCGATTAGCATTGAGCTATGGGCTAGGAATGTTTGGGTTCCCCCGACTGAAATCGATGTTGGATGAGAGGACGTCAAATCCTCACTTCAACAGCTACAACGCATTACATTGGACATAAAAAACTATTGACTCAAACGCTAGTACACCTTCAACAGGTCTCCAACCAAGAGTTGGAAGATAGACAAAAGGAGTGCAGCAACTAGTACTTATGGTTGCAAACTAAAGAAGAAGTGATGAAGAAAAATCTTGAATAATTGCGATGGGTAAGGGAGCAGCTGACAATAGAAAAACTGTAGGAGATTGCAGCATTGAAGAAAGTGCAGGAGGAGTTGAAGAAGAAGACTGTTGTAGAAATTACTGAATTGAAAAATGAAACTGACTGTATTGTTATTGAGAACTTGCAGCTGTTCACCAGTCAAGGGAAAGTAGAAGAGGCCATTAAAAATTCTTGCTAGTACATCCATGAAAGCACAGCAGAGCTGGACGCAGTTGACAAGGCCACATGACTTGGAGAAGTCATCGCACAACTCTAGTTGAATAATAGCCTATTAAATTCTATATCTAACCCAAAGAAACCAGTAGAGAACGTTGCAAAAAGGAAGAGTGCCATTGAAGAGATTGCGACATAGTTTGATGACATGGAGCAAGATGTAAAGAAGGTCATAGAGGCAATGACACAATTTTGGGGTGGTGTTGTTCAATATGAGAAGCTCGATCAAATCACTAAGCAGTTGCAGGAAGTTGAGACCTAGTTAGAAACATTGAAGATGACGTTAAGGAAAATGCCACCAATTGTGTCGATCACATGATTTGTAGAACTGAAGGAGCTTCAGTAGCAAGTTGCAAAGGCACAGGAAAGGCAACGAAAATGTAGTGACTAGCTTGGTGAGTTCCAAGATATTGGCACACAACTATCAGGAAAATTAGATGCTGCACTGTAGGATTTGTAGGATGGAAAGAAAGAGGTCAATGCCAAGATGGTGGGGCACCCGTTGAAGCAGGATCGCCTTACATGTCAATACATTACTGAGAAAGTCAAAGTGCAAGTCACAGAAATTTCTCAGCAATACGAAGACATCAAGATTAAGATCAATGAGTACACTAAGTATTCCCCATGTGGCTCGAAGATGAGACACAAGAATGTGTTGGGGGCCTATTGGCAAGGGGTTGGGGTAATTTGCGCAGCATCCGTGATGCTGGGAAAGATTAGAAGTCATCGCGCAAGATGAATATAGCATGATAGGAAGAAGAAAGACCACTTTTGATTATTTTGTGTCACTTTTTGTACTTGTTGACCATTTTTTGAGGATATTGGTCATTAGTCAATTAAATCAGTAAGGAATTAGTTAGAATTGGACCATAAAAGTAAATGGGCAAGCCTATATATAGAAAGAAGAATTATGAATGGAGATATTAATTGATAGAGGGATCGATACATGCATAGGGAGAACAAGTTGTTATCTCTAAGGAATGAATTATTATTAGTTTTGATTTGTGGATTATTACACGGACGTAATATGATAAGGTAGATGTTGATTTGAATCATTGTTATCTTCTTTTGTATTTTTTGATCTTTTTGCTCATGTAAACTTAATGATGAATGCTAAGTGAATATGAAATATGGATCTATGATGCGATGTTTTATCATTTATGAATGTTGTCATGTTTTCCAATCTAGGTCGGTTAAAGTTATGAATGAATGATCCACCATAATGAATGGTTCTATTAGAAAATTTGATCTGATATGCTTGTTAAGCTGATGAACCCTCGATGCCCTAACCCTATTCGATACTACACAAACTTAAAAGAGATTGAATTCTATAACATTCATCATAAACACATCACAAATGCAACACCTTCCATAAGGAGCGCTTAATGAAATGAATTCCTCATATGAAACTAGAGAGCATTAGTAGGAAACTACAAAAATGAGCATGATGCAAATGAGAAACAAAAACTGAATGAAGAACACTGCGATGAATCTCAGAAACATAGAAAAATATTTCTCATTAACACTTCCAAGAAAGTTTACAGAGATGCAAAAACCAAGATCATAATGATTTCTGAATGAAAGTTCCAACCTTTTCCTGATCAATTGAGGCTATATTTATAGTGTTATGGTCTCCTGAGACCAACCTCAAAATAGAGCCAAATTCTATTACAAAATGGGAGGATAAATACCAAGTTATCATTTCAAATCCTAACAAACTCCTTATGTGGTATATTCACCATGATTTTCATCTAAAATAGGAAATAAGGGATCACGGACACGCTAGATCAAAAATGGTAATGTGATTCCTAAGAGGCAGGATGGCTTGGCTAAAAAGGATGTTTTGAAACATATTCTAACAGTTTTATTCCCTAAAACATGATCTACATCATTGAATCTTGTCCATGCCCCAACTTCACTTCGCACCTACACTGATCCTTTTCCTCCTTGCACCTTTAGCCATGTGAAATAAAACACCATTAGAGGAAATTTCAACTCAAAATGGGCCTCCTAATAAAAGTTAATAAAATATTAGTTAAAATAATAAAATAATATTCTTTAATTTTGGAGGAAGAAAAGAAAAAAACTACTTTTTTGTTCATATTTTCGACATATCTCCCTATGTTTTTACTCAAATTTCTATTGAAAGAGCTAGTTGTATGCGGAATTAAATTCTGCATCCAATGAGTACCAATTCAACATACATTCGATGGGCCCCACTACCCTGAAAACAATAAATACCTGAGAAAACGTGATGACGACATCATCATCATGTTTTTTCAAGTATTTCTTGTTTTTGGGGCAGCGGGGCCCGTTAAAAGCATGGTGAGTGGCTACTTGTTGGATGCGAAATTTAATTTCTGCATCCAACTAGCTCTCTCAATCAAAATTTGAGTAAAAACACATGGAGATATGTCAAAAATACGAACAAAAAAGTAGTTTTTTTATGATACCTATCCCCAAATTTATATTAAAAAATTGTTTAAGAGGTGGTCCCTTTTTGAAAATCATTTCGATTGGCTAATACATGATGGCATGGAATTTGTATTATTTTTGGAAGGCCCATTTTAAATTGAAATTTCCTCTAATGATCCATAGATTTCTCCTACCAGAAATCTCAATCGTTCTATGTTGCGGTCCCTACATGATTTCGTGATCCTCTATCTTTTTATCCTTCATGCTCCTTATGCTTGCAAAATCAACTAGGATCACTGATCAGATCCCTTCTATATCTCCATTGTTCAACTGTGTGGGCCCTACAAATTTTTCGCAACACCACATCATGTTAACCTCCGTGAATATCCTCCCCACAAAATACCTTTGAGTCGTAGATCAAACCTCTGCCATGATCTACATCATCCAAAGTGTGGTGTCCTATGGAATTTCATGACCCTAACATAGCTAATCTTTTGTGTAAGTTGTCAACATGAAATTCACTCTTAGCCCTTGATGGGATCCTCGCCAGATATTCCCTTCTTAGCGATACAGGTTCTACCAACATTTCACATCTCTTCCTCCTGCTCACTTTCATGCAAGTTTAGGCTACTAAAACACATCTTGTCTCTGGCCTGCCCAAGATCATGGTTGTTCAATCATGAGGACCTTACAAAATTTTGCGGCCTCGTCTTGGATTATCCTCCATGCGAGTTCTCACTACGAAATCCTTTTCAACCGTAGATATTTCACACCCTTAGATAGCGACCATTGAAAATGGAAGGGTGTAACCCATTTCACGATCTCACGCAATTTATCTCTCAGCACAACCTTACTTAGTGAAATCCTTAGCAACCATTGATTTTCATTGTTGATTAATATGCACTATTCATTTTTTACCACTGCATAACCTGTCGAACCTCATGATGTCCTTCATGGTCCTATGATAAGTACTATTTGGACCTTGTTCCTTCTTTGATTGGCCTATTCCACATCTAGCTTTTAGCCTGGAATGGTGCTAACACCTCTGCAAAAAGATCATCAGAATTTACACTGGTGCTTACTAGGTGCTAACAGTGGCTCCAACTTATGGATGCTATCCTCCTTGTGAGGTAGCAAAGAACTACGTAGACCATGTGCCTTATCCATTGGGATGGTTCCAATTGTTTCTGCAATTCTCAAACTCTTCTCTAGGATCTGGAACTGCAAAATTTTCTTAAAAATAAAAACCAAATGACAACACCTTTTGGAGAGTTTACTTCCTTCACCTCTGGCTTTAAGTTTGTCAAAGAGCTATCCACACATGAAACGTTAAAAATAAAATGGTATATAAAATGACTTGAAACTAATTTTACTTACAAAAAGTAGTGTTTGAGGAGCCTCCCATTTATAGGAGCTCTAGATACCAATCCTCCCTCCATTCCTTCCAGTACATAAGCATTCTTTCCTCTAAAGGCTACAATTTTATACCGGCCTTTCCACAGGTTATAACACTTTCCATGTTTCCCCTTATCATCATGAGGTGCTACCATTGCAACACTACATCCCCTATCTAGAAATTATCAATATTGGTTCTTCTGTCAAAAATATATTTCATCTTGTCCTAAAATTTATGATTTTTATAAAAAAAGAATGCTCCCTTTGCTCCTGCAGCTCAATCAACTGATACATCCTTATCTGGGGTTTTATCATCTTCTTCTTGTAACAATATCATCACTGGTAAGCTCAGGGAGTTAGGAAAGATTACCTCTGATCCATATACCAACTGTAATGGTGAAGTGCCAATAGACATTTTCAGAATAATTGTGTCACCCCACAAAGCATGGATTAGCTTTGTGTGCAAGATTTCTTATTTTATAGTAGCTACTTTTTTATGATCCTCATAAGACTCTTGTTTGAATATTATTCTATCCCATTTCCTTTGCATAATAGGATGTGGAATTCCCTAGCTATATTTTGTATTTGAAACAAAAGGCAATCATCTTATTTGACTTAAAATATGCAACATTATCAGTGATTATCTTCCTGGGAACACCAAAACTTGACAGAATATGCTCCTCTAAAAACTACATGATCACTGTTTCAGTATCTTGTCTTGTGGGGATGGACTCAATCCATTTATTGAAGTAGTCAGTAGTAGTGAGGATCCACCTATGTTTCTCTAAGGAGAATGGATCGATTTCTCCAATAAAATATATCCCCTATTGCTAGAAAGGGGCTTCAACCTGAATAGGCTTCGAAGGAAATGGAAAACAATTCCTTCTACCTTAAAAAATATGACATTTATGGCAGGAATCCACCTTCTTATGAGTATTAGAGAAGATTGTATGCCAATAGAATCCTTCTCTCATGATCTTGTCTACTGTGGCTTTCTAGTAGTGATCCCCCCACATTCCCTTGCATGAAACTCTTCAATGAGTCTCTTGGCCTCCTATTCATCCACATAGTTCAGTAAAACTCTTCCTGGCTCTTTCCAATATAAATTCTTGTTTAGGATAAAAAAACTCATTGGTCTCTGTTTAAGGAATCCATGCCTTGTTTTATCCATGCCCTATGGAGCCTACAGATGCTGCAAGAAAAAAATGATATCAGTGTACCACGAGGATGGAAAAAAATGCTCACCTAGTAGGGGACCTTCATGTCCCTATTTTCAAAACATATTCTAATGGTTTTATTCCCTCAAACATGATCTGCATAATTGAATCTTGTCTATTCCCCAACTTCACTTCGCACCTGCACTGACCCTTTTCCTCCTTGCACCTTTAGCTATGAGAAATAAACCATAGCCTTATATTTCTCCTTCGAGAAATATAAACTATTCTATGCTACATGCCATACATGATTTCATGATCCTCTCTCTTGTTATCCTTCATGCACCTTGTGCTTGCAAAATCAACCAAGATCATTGATTAGATCCCCTACGGATCTCTGCTATTCAACTGTGCGAGTCCTACAAACCTTTCGCAATGCCCCATCCTGTTAACCTTCATGCATCTCTTCCTCATGAAATATCTTTGATTCATAGATCAAACCTTTGTCGTGATCTGCACCTTCCAATGTGTGGGTTCCTACGGGATTTTGCAGCCCCAACATAGCTTATCTTTCATTTAAATGGGCTCCGTGAAATCCACTCTTATCCATTGATGGGATCCCCACCAAATCTCTTCCGCTCAATGATGAAAGTTCTACCAGGATTTCAAATCACTTAATCCTACTAGCTTTCACATAAGTTTAGGCTGTGAAAACAAATCTCCTCCATGGATCCATCCTGCCCAATATCATGGTCGTTCAATCATGAGGACCTTATAAAATTTTGCGGCCCCATATTAGCTTATCTTCTGTGCAATTTCTTGCTGTGAAATCCTTTTCAACCATAGATATTTGACACCCTTAGATTGCGACCATAGAAACTTGAAGGCTGTAACCCATTTCATGATCCCCCACAACTTATCTCTCTACACAACTTTACTGAGCGAAATCCTTAGCAACCGTTGATTTTCACTGTTGAGTAATATGCGCCGTTCACTTTTTTACTAGTGAATAACCTGTAGAAACTCATGATGTCCTTCATGGTCCTATGATAAGGACTCTTTGGACCTTATTCCTACTTTGATTGGCCTATTCCTCAACCAGCTGTTTATGTCGGAATGGTGTTAACACCTCTCCAAAAAGATACTCAAAATTTAGCACTGGTGCTTACTAGGTGCTAACAGGAATAACATCAAATATTTATTAACACTGGTACACGATATAAATTCTCCTCATGCAAGGAACCTCATGAAACCTTTGATCTATATCTCTTTCTTCTCTTTTCTAAGATTCTCATCCTCCAATATTTGCAGCAAAGGGAGATGACAATTAGGAAAAAGGTAGGGGGATGAGAGTCCCAATTTCACCAGCATAACAATACCAAAGGATAAGTCCCCTTTCATGGACCCCTCTCCCTCTCTTATATAGTAATATGAAGATTTAGGGTTGAGAATAGGTCAGTTACAACCGAAGAGGAAGTTCCAAAACCACCCAAACCACCCAAATATCAAGAATTTGATATATTTTTACCACTACAGGAGTTATATGGGGGTTTTCCACTGACAAATCACGTATGAAAAGTTGAAATACGAATGTTTCCTTCCAACAACTCATGTATGAGTCAAAAAAATCATTTTTAGGGTATTTACAAGAGTTTCTAGGAGTTGGTTTCTTTTAGAAATTTGTTACTTAGTCCAATACCTTTCCTATGGTCCAAAAAAGAGGTTAAATAGAGTTACATAAATCCTAATATGGCCATTCCATTCATAGGTTCCATTTGGGTGACTAACAATAGCTTTCATGAAGTGTCATCATGCGACAAAACATGTAAATGACGTCACTCATAGAGAAGTGCCATTTTGGGCTATCATAGATTCCCTATAATGTGTGAAGTTAGTACATTATAAATAGGGACAGTTGAGTCATGGAGTTAGAGAAAACTATAGAATCCAAGATAGTAGGCTCGAATGAAGGTACCTAAAAGATATATAAATGCCAAACAAAACTGATATTCAGGACATACATGTCCATGTACAAATGATAGCCATAAATATACAAGGTGGATCCAACATGTGTATAATTGATGTAACTATCATGGCTACACAATATGCAAAAAGGAACAATGTAAAATCGAAAGGACTCGTGTCCACAAATGAACAATGTAGATCCATGCTCAATAATTGATCATAACCACAAGAATACAAGGTGGATCTATGTCTCAAAAAATGTCATATGAAGTGTGACAAGGTCTTGCGCAACTCGGGCAATAGAAAAATATAATAATGCTATTGTTGACCCAAAGCCTTTAATCTAAACTACCCAAATGTACGATTCCTAACCATGTGAATAAGGGATTTGACGTTGAACATGGAGGAAACCATTTGATTAGCAGTCATTGATGAGAACTGTTAACAAGTGTGAGGGAAACCACCATTAATGAAAATGGTCCCCAACGTACCTAGTACATTGTAACAAGTGTGAATAAATGGTCTTGAAGTCAAACACCTGGAGAATCCATTTATTAGGCAACATTAAGGTATTCTCGCTACCCAATAGCAAGGGAAATTTCCACCAATGACTGCAATCCTCAAGGTACTGCTATAAACTCTAAATATCATTCTCATAGCAAGATGTATTGAAGTTGATAGGAAGAGATCTATTGGAAGGAAGGAATTAAAGCATCCTCCATCATCTAACACGAAGTAATTCAAATACTTATTTGATTTGGAACTACGACAAAGTTTTGTAACAAGCACCACCAAATACTAGATGTAATAAACTGATACGAGGGAGTGGCTGAAACAAAAGGCCATGACAACTGCATAAAGGTTGACAAAATTTTTATCCTTGAACAATGAGCATGACACAATGGTGACTTAGGCATATTTTTGACACCAAGGGACCAATGATATAAATTTGTAATGTAGGACACATTGACAGATTCACCATATAATTGGAAAATTAACCAACTATAGGAGTGATAACTCTGAGATCAAGCTTAATCCTACGACCAAAACCTAGAACCCAACTGTTGATAGACTCAAAACTAGTTCTTTGTTCAAGGACGTCTAGACTTTTTTCCATGATATAAAAGACATTTTAATGAACTTCCCTTTCCTTATTTCTTGTAAAGGTTTAACGAGCCAAAGAAAGAAAACTCAGGATCTTCTTCATTGTTGGAAAGCTCAAAGAAGAGATATAAGAATGCTTGATAAAGCACTGATTTGCGGATTTTATGAGCCTGGACTAGTGGATGCTCAGCAAAGTTTTCACAATTTGAGAGTTTGAAAATTCCAAAGAAGACTCTAGGGGGAATATTTATCGTAAGGTTAGTCTCCAAAGTCCAAAAAAGTATAAAAAAAATCCAGAGGATAAATATCTTAGATCAGATGAACCAAGGTATTCCTTTTTTGTAGCTAGTTGGAAAGGTTTGAAAAAGGGTTAAACTATCACCATACCAATTCTTCAAAACACAAGTAGGATGCTTTATTTTTAACGAGTGTGAATGAAAGTAAGATCACTTGATGCTTTTGTCCTAAAGTTTTAGCGAGCATGACAATTGCATAAAGAACACTTGACATCATTTTCATAGTTTAAACCAAAGCATGAAAAAGAAAAAGTAATCTCAATCAGGTTCCTTTTTTCATAAATTTAGTCTCTCGGGCCGAAAAAAAGAAATAACCTATAACTGGAAATACTATTCTAGCCATAGTCAACTAGAGTATTCATTTTTTGTAAGTAATCCACATGGTCAAGAAAAGGGTTAAACTTATACCAATGTGGATGTTCCTCCACATACTTTAATGAGTTTTAAGGTACAATCAAACTCACTAATCTAGTCATGTTTAAGGTGTAATTTCCCATTTTTGTAATTTTTTTTAAAATGCCCAATTTTCCAATTTTTTCTCAATTTTGGCTCTTTACTAGTTTTGATGTCTAGACCTCCAAATTGACCCAAATGATTCCAAATTTTCTATGAAGGTACATGAATGATAATATAACTTAAATATAATTCTAGTGTATGTTTTTTTACCTCCCAATTACATCTACAAACTTGTTTAATGTTCTGTTCAAAGTAGGATCCTTTACTAGCAAATTGGGGCTCCAATTCCCCACGGGTAATTGCCGGAAATGGCTTCACAAATGATCCCAAAGTCACTTGAATTTATTAACAGAGTCTGGTTATGTGTAATATACCTTTTCAAAGTCTCATATGCATCATGTTTCAGTTTATACAATCTGTTATGACTCTTTCCAAAACAACTCCCAAGTCACAATTTCGACCCTTGGGGAAAATGAACCAAATCTTCTCCCAATGCAATAAAAATGAGTAAAATGGATTCCAATGCTTGATTAATGAACATGAGACTTGAAATACACATTAATTACATTCCATACATCATACATTTATCATATATACATTCCTCCATTCGAAATAATAAGCATTACCATGGCATATATCAAAATAGAGTGGAAATGGTCATTGTTTGCTCATTAAAAGTCATTTTGACATACAAATATTGGGAATTTCAACTTGAAACTTTATGAGAATGAATAAAATAGAATATTTAACTGAATCCAATCATAAATGGACAATTAAAGGCTCTCCCAATTCAAAATCATCAGCATTACAATGGTTCACAACAAGATAGTGGGGAAATGACACTATTTCTTCATTGTTAAACATTTTTCATGAATTATTTTGGGTATTTCAAAATGAGAGTATTATGAATTTGAAATAAAAATTATATAAATCATAACATAAGATAATGGTCATTATAATCTTCTCCAAAGATATCAATAGCTCACCCAAAGCGCAATCCCTCCATTGGCATGAATATGGTGTGAACACTAGAAATAGTTGAGAGAGAGTGCTGCAATAGAAGAATCCACATGATTTCCTGTAGCTCACACCTGCAAATAAGACTCCATTAAATATCCATTAAATACCTGAGTGGCCTCTCCAAACACTAACTAGGATGGGAATCTTTCACCCTCGAAATTGGCTTAAGCAAGAAAACTAGTCATCCACTAGCTCTCACAATTCACAAATGAGCAAAAAATTATTCTCATGGATGATCCCTGTATTTTATAAAAACTATTGATATTATAAGGTTCCAAATCCAATTCGAATTGGTGTGGCTTCTCATGCTATGCCATGTGGCTTCTCTCTTCACCTTCCCTCTTCTCCCAAATTTGAGTAGGAGCCTCTTGGCCTTCTCCAACTCCCGATTTTGACCTCCAAGATGCTCTATTCAGGAATGAAATGTCAGCATGTTATTATTTCAGCCTTCATATCTGACTTGGGTCATAACTATAAGATAATATCCATCATTGGTGTCATAGTTGTCATAAATGTAAGGGGAATCTAGCCAAGTGTCCATGAAATTCCCATTTGGCTCTTCCTCTCCCATGTAAGTTAAAATTCATCCCAATTTAAACCTATGAATTATATTGAAAAGTATATTAACCTCATAATCCATCCCAAAACATTAGGCTTCCCATAGATTCAAAATGACAAGAGGAGGATGCCATTTAACATATGAATTCTAGATTGAGTGGGCCACACAGTCTCCATATGTCTCCATTATCCATATCCATTTAATTTTTCACTTTAATTAATTTAATTAAATCCATTAAATAAATATTTATTCCTTCTAATGTCTAAACACCATTTATTAGCTCCCTTATTAACTTCCCAATGTTTCCACCCAACCTAGGGAACTAGTAGGATTTATGGAATTTTCCCGCTATGCAATTATTTGAATGGGTACATTACAGTCCTCCCCACCCAATATTTCTTGTCCTCAAGCAATTTCAGATTTTGATGCTGCAAAATATTCTCTTCTTCCCATGTGGCATCTTCACTTGGTAGATCTTTCCATTGCACCAAGTATTCTTTAATTGTTTTGCTCATCAATCTTCTCTCCCTTGTCTTCAAAACTTTTTTCGGAATAAGTGTGGGTTGTCCTTCATCATACAAAGGAGGAAGTGTATCTGAGATGAAAATTTTCTGACCAATAGATTTCTTGAGACAAGAAACATGAAATACATTATGAATTTTACTCCCTTCCGGAAGTTCCAACTCATATGCTACTTCTCCAATTTTCCGGAGTACGTTGTAGGGCCCATAGTATCTTGGCTTTAGCTTTTCTACTCCATTTATTTTGAGGGATGTTTTTTTGTATGGATGCAACCTAAAATACACTAAATCATCAACCCGAAAGGTCCTTTCCTCTCTATTTTTATTGACATATTGTTTTTGTTGATTTTGGGCAACCTGCAAATTGTCTTTTAAAAGCTTTAAAATTTCTTGGCTTTATTCCACCCAATATTTATCTTTTGGAGCTCTACTATCACCAAATATCATATCAAAAAATGTAAGTGCATCATAAACATATAATTCTATGAAAGGAGACATCCCTATTGACATGTGAAAGGTGGTGTTGTAGCAAAACTCACCCAAGTGTAGCCATTTTGTCCAAGATTTTTGTTGTTCTCCCACATAGTTTCGGAGGTACCCTTCCAACCATTTATTCACCCTCTCTATTTGTCCATAATTTTTTGGATGGTATCTTGTACTTGGAGTCAATTTAGTTTGCACAAATCTGAAAATTTCTTGCCAAAAAGCACTCATGAATCTACCATCTCTATCACTCACAATGCTCTTGGGGAGCCCATGCAATCTGAAGATTTATTTGAAAAAAATATCAGCCAATTGTGCAGCAATAAAAGAGGATGTAATAGAAAATAAATGAGTAAAATTAATCAATATATCCACTACCACATATATGCAATCCTTTCCCAAATATTTGGGCAAACTGGTGATGAAATCCATTGATATACTGTGTCATTTTTGCTCCGGAATGGGCAATGGTTGTAATAAACGAGTGGGGTGTGTGAGTTCTGATTTGTTTTGCTGACATACCTTAAATTCATTGAAATAATTATGAACATATTCCTTCATCCCTTTCCAATAGAACATTTTACTTAGTTGCCTATAGGTTTTGAAGATCCTCGGATGACCTGCTAGTGGGGAATCATGTGCTTCCTGCAAAACTTTGTACTTAAGATTTGAATATCGAACAAAATAAATTATTCCCTTATAATATATCATCCCATTCAAAATTATATGGTTATAATCTCCCATGATTCCATCTAATACAGCACAAGCAAACTTATCTTTTGCATATTCAACTAGTAGCATGTCTTTCCAATTTTTAGCAATGTCCATAAGAGAAAAAGAAGGTCTTCGAGATAATGCATCTGCTACAATGTTATTATTTCCTATCACATATTCAATATCAAAATATTAATCTTGGATATTTCTTACCCACTTTTGTTTCCTTTCATTTAGATCCTTTTGGGTAAGGAAGTATCTTAGACTATTATGGTTAGTTTTCACCACAAACTTGTTTCCTACCAAGTATTGTCGGAATTTGGCCAAGGCATGCATGATGGCCATTATCACTTTTTCATATATGGAGTAAATATTTTCATTAGGCTGCAACTTTATGCTCTAAAATGATATAGGGTGTTGCCCTTTCTTTAGGACAGCCCCTACTCCTTCACCTGAGGCATCACATTCAACAACAAAAGGCTTAGAAAAATTAGGTAATGCAAGTATGGGACAACTACTCATTACCTCTTTAATTTTTTGGAAGGAATTTTCAGCCTCTTCATTCCACTTGAAATCATCCTTCTTAGTCAAATAAGTGAGTGGAGAAGTCAACTTGGAGAATCCTTTCACAAACTTCTTGTAGTATGTACATATTTCAATGAAGCCTCTTAATTTTGTGATGTTTTTTGGTGATGGCCATTCTAATATAGCCCTGATATTTTCAATGTGCACTTTCACTCCAAATTGACCAATAATGTGCCCAAGATATAATAGTTATTTCATCCCAAATTCACATTTAGACATATTAGCATACAAAGACTTTTCTTGCAAAGTTTTCAATACAATCTCTAGGTGTTGCAAGTGCTCTTCCCAAGTTTTACTATAAATAAGAATATCATTAAAGAAGACTAAAAAAAACCTTCTAAGATTCTTGCAAAATATTCTATTCATAAATTATTGAAATGTAGCTGGAGCATTAGTCAACCCAAATGGCATAACAATAAACTCAAAGTGACCATAATGACATCGAAAAGCAGTCTTTTGCACATCTTCCTCCTTCATCCAAATTTGGTGATAACCGGATCTAAGGTCAATTTTGGAAAAGTATTGAGCTCCAAATAACTCATCCATGAGCTCATCAATCCTAGGGATAGGATATATTTTTTTTATGGTTTCCTTGTTCAAAGCTCTAAAGTCTATGCACATCCTCAAAGTTCCATCTTTTTTCTTTACCTACACTACTGAAGAAGCATAAGGGCTAGATCTTGGTCTAATGAGTCCCAACTCTAAGAGTTCTTGAATGGTATTATCAATCTCATATCTAAAATTCTTGGGATGTCGATAAGGTGGTATCTGAATGGGTGAAGTACCCTCCTCCAAAACAATGTTATGCTCAACCCCCCTTTCAGGTGGTCTACCATGTGGAAGATCTCTGAAATTTTTTTCATATTTGTGCAAAAGTGTCTCTATCTCCTTTGGGTGTTTAAAAATTATTATTTTTGGCTTGGGAGAGGTGATATAAAATTCAACAACCCATTAAAAATCACCATGCCTCAATATATATCTCATACTATTGCAATTTACTACTTGTTTTGGGTAAGTGTGCTGCCCTCTTACAACCCTTAGTTCCCCTGTTGAATCTTGAAATTTCATTTCAGGAATTTGATAATTTACTGAATGATCTCCTATAGAATACAACCATTTCACTCCCAATACTATATTAGTATCAGAAACATCAACCACATAAAAACTATCAACAAAAGTATAGTTACCTATGGTGACTTGTAGCTTTGGAACCCATGTTTTGCATTGCATAGTGTTGTGACCTGGAATTAAAAATGTGAAGCCATCAAATGGTTCATTTGGTATCCTTATTTTCTACACCATATCTAAATAAATGAAATTATGTGTAGCTCCTCCATCTACCAACACTGAAACTCTTTGTCCCAATACCACACCCTTGCATCGGATGGTGTGATAGCGAGGAACTTCTGAAAGTACTACCATTCTTGCTTTGTCCAGTGAAGGATGATTTTCTCCTTGTATTTATTATTCAGCTGTTGTCTCATATGCCTCCTATTGATCTGAAGTGTGCCTCTCTTCATCCACACCCCCTTCATACTCATCATTATCAGAAAATACTTCTATGTATTGTGCCTTTCCTTTAGCACATTTATGCCCCAGTGCCCATGGTTGGAAGCATAATTTTTTCCTTCAAAGTTCATCCCTATTTTGTCCTTATTTCTTATTATTTTCCAATGTATCCTTTTGAAAAAAATTATTATCATGTGCATCCTTTTTCCAAGGCTTTCTTTCAAATTTTAAGTTAGGCTTGGGAGGAAATCTTGTTCTAGGAAGCACCTTTTGAAGATCTCTAGTCAAGCTCATTGCATCATTTAAGTTAGTAGGCTTGTGGTATTTGACCAAAAATTTTAAGGGCTCTACCAAAAATTCAGTGAAAATAAATAATAACATTCCCATAGATACATCAGCTTCCTTAACATATAATATTTGGAATTCCAACATATATTCAATAGGAGTCCCTACCTGCTTCAATTGTGCTAGTTCTTTGAAAGACAATTCTGGATCTTTTTGCTCAAAACTTTCTAATACCCTGTCAATAAACTCCCCATATGTTTTAACCTGATCATGAACCAAAGTTTTCAGTACATGGAACCACCATTCATTGGCATCTCCATCCAAGTGAAAAATAGCGATTTTTAAAGCATCTTCTTCCACCATTGGATTCAGCTGAAAATACACATCCAATTTTTGCACCCAAGTGTTAGCAGAACTTTGAGATGAACCATCAAAAGTAGGAAGTGCCAATTTACCTATGGAACAATTCATTTATTTGTTTTGATGCAGAGACTTATTGTCCTCCTTATTTTTGAGTTTGTTTTCCATGGTGAAGTACTGCTCAAATGTTATACTCCTACACTCTTCATCCAATTTAGCCCATTATTTTGTTATTGTATCAATTTCAAATTGAATGTTAGTCTCTTCTTTGGGAATAAGAAATTTAGGTGCATTAGGCCTTTGTTTTCTCTAAAATTCATGGGGTCTATTAAGGGGTCCTTTTCTTGAGAAAATTTGCTCACCCATTGTCTTCTTTTCTTTTGAGTGTGAACTGCTATCTCCCATTAATCCCAATTTGCTTCCAAATTGGCTAGCCAACAATTCGAATCCTTTCATAAGCTGTTGGTTCATGTTATTGGTTATGTCATAAAATAAAGGTTGTATGAGTTTAATATATTCAATATTTTCATGGTCAATGGGTCCCTTCCCCTCGCTAGTCATAGTTTCAGCAAAATGTATCTCTTCTTCTACTACTTCTTCTCCTCCAACAAAAACACCTTCAACAATAAGACATAAGGGTGGTGGTTTATTTATTTGATTCCTTGTTACTACCATCAGGTGCCAATTCCATGCTCTAATACCACTTGTAATTTCCTCTTTTTGGAATTTTTTTTAAAATGCCTAATTTTCCAATTTTTTCTCAATTTTGGCTCTTGACTAGTTTTGATGTCTAACCTCCAAATTGACCCAAATGCTTCCAAATTTTATTTTAAGGTACATTAATGATGATATAACTTAAATATAATTCTCATGTATTTTTTTTTACCTCCCAATTACATATACAAACTTTTTTAATGTTTTGTTCAAAGTAGGAGCCTTTACTAGCAAATTGGGGCTCCAATTCCCCTTGGGTAATTGCCGAAAATGGCTTCACAAATGATCCCAAAGTCACTTGAATTTATTAAAATAGGATGGTTATGTGTAAGGTACCTTTTAAAATTCTCATATGCATCATGGTTCAGTTTATCAATTCTGTTATGACTCTTTCCAAAACAACTCCCAAGTCACAATTTCGACCCTTAGGGAAAATGCACCAAATCTTCTCCCAATGCAATAAAAATGAGTAAAATGGATTCCAATTCTTAAGTACTGAACATGAGACTTGAAATAAACATTAATTACAGTCCATAAATCATAAATTTATCATATATACATTCCTCCATTCGAAATAATTTGCATTACCATGGCATATATCAAAATAGAGTGGAAATGGTCATTGTTTGCTCATTAAAAGTCATTTTGACATACAACTCTTGGGATTTTAAAATTGAAACTTTATGAGAATGAATAATAGAGAATATTGAGATGATTCCAATCATAAATGGAGAATTAAATTCTCTCCCAATTCGAAATCATCAACATTACAATGGTTCACAACAAGATAGTGGGGAAATGACACTATTTCTTCATTGTTCAACATTTTTACATGAATTATTTTTGGTATTTCGACCTGAGATTATTATAAAATTGAAATAAAAATTATATACATAATAACATAAGATAATGGGCATTATAATCTTCCCCAAAGAGATCAATAGCTCACCCAAATCACAATCCCTCCATTGGCATGAATATGGTGTGAAAACTAGAAATAGTTGAGAGAGAGTGCTGCAATAGAAGAATCCACATGCTTTCCTGTAGCTTACACCTACAAATAAGACTCCATAAAAGCTCCATGAAATACCTGAGTGGCCTCTCCAAACACCAACTAGGATGGGAATCTTTCACCCTCGACATTGGCTTAAGCAAAAAAACTAGTCATCCACTAGCTCTCACAATTCACAAATAAGAAAAAACTTCTTCTCATGGATGATCCCTATATTTTATAAAAATTATTGGTATCCTAAGGTTCCAAATCCATCAGTAAACCAAATCCAAGTCGAATTGGTGTGGCTTCTCATGCTATGCCACGTGGCCTCTCTCTTCACCTTCCCTCTTCTCCCAAATTTGAGTAGGAGCCTCTTGGCCTTCTCCAACTCCCAATTTCGACCTCCAATATGCTCTATTCAGGCCTAACATGTCAGTATGTCAGTATGTTAGTTTTCAGATCTTACTTGGGTCATAACTGTCATAGAATCTCCATCATTGGTGTCATAGTTGTCATAAATGTAAGAGGAATCTAGCCAAGTGTCCATAAAACTCCCATTTGGCTCTTCCTCTCCCATGTAAGTTACAATTCATCCCAATTTAGACCTATGAATTATATTGACAAGTATATTAACCTCATAATCCATCCCAAAAAATTAGGCTTCCCATAGATTCAAAATTACAAGAGGAGGATGCCATTTAACACATGAATTCTAGCTTGAGTGGGCCCCACAGTCTCCATGTGTCTCCATTCTCCATAGCCATTTAATTTTTCACTTGAATTAATTTAATTAACTCCATTAAATAAATATTTATTCCTTCTTATGTCTAAACACCATTTATTATCTCCCTTATTAACTTCCCAATGTTTCCACCCAACCTAGGGAACTAGTATGATTGATGGAATTTTCCTGCTATGCAATTATTTGATTAGGAACATTACATAAGGAGTCATACCAGATATTAAAGGTAAATAAATACCTTTCCTGTAAAGTTTTAGCGATCCTGAAAAAGTCAACTCGTGGCCTCCTTACTATTTTAAACGAGATTGAAGGAAGGATGTAAGAATGCTCTAAATGCAAGGATACAAGTGTTAGAGACATGCATAACTAGTTCCAAGTGCAAGGAAAATGAGAAAGATAAGGATGCTCGAGGAGTGTCTCCTCTAGGTAAAGGATATCAAGTTGCAATGATAGAATGATACAAATCTAAGCGATGATGAGAGAATATATGTGATCTTACATAAGGAGATAAGAGCGTCGAATCTGACATCAAGATCATAAGAAAGAGTGGGTAAAACTATGGAAATTGAACCCAGGTGTTAGAACAATTAGACTCACAACAATTACCAATTACACATGCAAATTACTCACAAAGAAGACTGAATATGGAGCAAAACACTAATCTATATTGAATAAGTGTATGATAGACAACCCTATGAAGTCATAGGCTGCCACAATAAATAATTACATGAGAGATTCGAATGCATAAGGATTCCATTCGAATTTGGTCAAAAGCAGGCTTACTAAATCTAAGCAAATCCCCCATAGGTGCATAAAGCAGTTTCCAAAACTATCTAGGAGCTCACGAATTGGAAAAAATCAATTAGGAAAGCTAATAGGTGATGGAAGGAAAACTCATACATATTTTTCTTAGGAGAAAAGAGTGGAGGATGATGAGGACAAAAAATAAGTTAACTTCACCTAGTCAAACTTTCCCAATTTCCTTAAAACTCAGAAAAAGTAGGCAATAAAGAAGAAAAGGCAGACATGTGCTAGGGAGGCTAGGAATAAAGCAGATTTGATTCCAAGAGGTTTCCCAAGTGCTCCATGACTCAAATTTAGCAAGTTTGACCACTATGGATGTGTGGAGGAGAACTTTCATAAGGTGGAATATGGAAACTAGGCAAATAAGACAAAAATTAGATTAATTAATGTATAAGGTAGCTAACTATGGGTTGATTATTCTAACACCCCCCCTTAAGCCTCACTTATGAGTAAAATATCAGAAAATTATAGGGCCTAGCAACAAGGCTTACTCACCCTTTACATACTGCATGTCCATTTAACCAAGGAAAGAGGAAAAAACCCAGTGGGAAAAATCCTCCCTTAAACATGGACAGTAAAACAAAATTTGGAAATATTGTCATCATTCATGCTTCATAGCATGATCAAAAATCCCCAGTAGTGATTTGAGATTGCTGAATGTCTTCTCACAAAAAACTTTGGTGAAGATATCTGCTACTTGTTCTGAAGATGATTAGAAGAGTAGGTGAATGGTGCCATCATGCACAAGCTGTCTGATGTAGTGCATATGGATCTCAATGTGTTTGGTTCTCTGCTTCTGAACTTGATCATTACAGATTCAAATGGTACTCTGATTATCATAGTAGATAGTAGTTGAGTATTCTGATTCGAATCCACACTCACCAAGTAACCCCTGCAACCATAAACATTGAGTTGTTGCATTTACAACTCCTCTATACTCTGCTTCTGTAGATGAGAGTGCAATGTCACTCTGTTTCTTGCTTGACCAGATGATTGGCCCTTCAACAAGCATGAACACATATCCTGATGTTGACTTTCGATCTGTGTTCTCACTTGCCCAATCACTGTCAGTAAACCCAATCAATTCAAGATCATATTTAGCTTTGTAGAAGATCCCATGAGTCCTTGTTCCCTGAACAAAGTTAAGGATCCTTTTGGCTGCTCTCCAATGGATCTCATGAGGCTGATCCATGTATCTTGAAGCCACACTTACTGCATAATAAATATCAGGTCGAGTATGTGTGAGATACAACAAACATCCAATCAATTGCCTATACAGTGTATTGTTTACCATAGGTGAAGAATCAGCTTCTTCAAGCTTAACTCCTGAAAGGAAGGGAGTCTTGCTGGCTTGCAATCCTTCATATTGAATTTGTTCAAAAAATCCAAGGCATACTTGGACATATGTACTTTTATTCCTTCTTTGGTTTGAGCAATCTCGAGCCCCAAGAATTGGCTCAATAAGCCCAAATTAGTCATTGAGAAGGCATGGTTCATTGCATCCTTCAAGGAGGCATTTTCATCCTTTGAGCTTCCTGTAATGAGAAGGTCATCAACATAAAAAACAATGATCATTAATGAACCATGAATCAGCTTCAAATAGAAATTTGGATCTGACTTGCATTGAACAAAATTCAGTGATAGCAGAAAGCTCTCAATCTTGGCATACCAAGCCCTGGGGGCTTGCTTAAGCCCATACAATGACTTCTTTATCCTGCACACAAGAGATGGGTTAGTAGAAAATCCTTGAGTTTGATGCATGCAAATATCTTCAGTGAGATCTCCATTGAGGAAAGCACACTTCACATCCATGTGGTGTACCTCCCACTGCTTTGAAGCTGCAATGGCTAAGGCTAGCCTGATGGAGTCCATCTTTGCCACTAGTGCAAATGTCTCATTGTAGTCTATGCCATGTACCTATGAGTAGCCCTTGGCTACCAATATATCTTTGTACTTTAGAGGTGAACAATCATCAGAAAATTTGGTTTTGTACACCCACTTACACTGAACTAGCTTCCTCCCTGGGGGAAGATCAACCAACTCCCAAGTGTTTCTCTTTTGGAGTGAGATGAACTCTTCCTCCATGGATGTTTGCCATCTTGGATCATTTGCTGCATATTAATATGTCTATGGTTCTGATTCAACCATAATATAGCATTTCTATGCAAACATAGGATCTTTCATGCACAGAGCACTCTCAAACTGAGATCTAGTCCTCCTAGGATCATTAGGATTTCCAGCTAGTTCTCCAGCTGCATGAATGGTCTTGGCTGCCTATTTTGGTCTAGTAGGAATTTTAGGATCTGAAATTAAATCATCATTATCAGACATATCAGAATCATCATGTTCAACTATCGCTTCACTTACATTTAGAGGTTCTGGTGGTGAAGAGGATTCTCCAACTTCCACTGCTTCTAGGGGCTCTTCTTGAAACTGAACACACCTTTCAATGAAGGCTTTGCTTGTGCTCAAATTGATAAGATTTCACCATTTTGAATCTTCAGAGTACCCAACAAATAGACACTCTTGGATTTGGGGCTGCAAAGCCTTCCTCTTTTCTGTTGGAATTCTAGCGCAAGCCCTTGAGCCAAAAATCCTGAAATGGGTCACATCTGGCTTGTGCCCACTCCATGTTTTGAAAGGAGTCATACCATCAAGTTGTTTATGAGGCACCCTATTCTGGATATAGGCTACACAGTTTATAGCTTCGTCTCAAAACTTTGGTGGCAAAGTCTTAGCCTCCATCATGCATGTTGCCATCTTATTCAGTGATCTGTTCTTCCTCTCAGCAACACCATTCTGCTGTGGTGTGTAAGGGATTGAATGCTGCATATGAATACCTTCATATTCACAATATTGAATGAACTTAGACTTGACATACTCACCACCATTTTCAGATATGAGGACCTTGATTTTCCTCCCATACTAGTTTTCAACCAAAGCCTTAAAGACTTTGAAGAGGCCAAAAACTTCAGACTTGTGTTTCAGGAAGTAAACCCAGCAATACCTAGAAAATTCATCTATGAATTTTAATGCATATTTGTCCTGACTCATTGAAATAAGAGGAAATGGGCCAGCAACATCACTTTGGATCAACTCAAGAGGTGCAGAGGTTCTCTCATGGCTAGCTTTCTCAAATTTATGCTCTAGGTGTTTTCCTAGGATGCAACCTTGACAAAATCCTTTGGAAAACTTAATATTTGGTAACCCTATGACCATTTTTTTTTCACTAATATAAAAACAATACTTGTAATTTAGGTGGCCAAATATTTCATGCCAAATCTTTCTTGCCTCATTAGCATGAATCAGAAGAGCAGAGGGTTTTGAGTAGGGTAGGAAGTATGAGAACATGTATACCTTCGAAGTGTGATTTGCAACTCCTTTTGCAATGAATTTACCACTTGAGATCTCTATGATATCAAATTAATTAGGGGAGAATATGACCTTCTTTGGAGACCTTGTGTGGGTCATATGATACACTGATAATAGGTTAGAGGTAAGACCTGGAACATACAACACATTGCTGAACTTACCATGGTCAAGATCAATCCTCCCTTTTCCCAAACTTTCAGTGAGAGAGTCATCTCCCAGTACTATTGGTGGACCTTTCGACATGTCAAGTGAGGTGAATGAATCCTTGGTCGAAACCATATGTCTTGAAGCTCCAGAATCAATGATGAAACTAGGTGAGCTTGATGTGCCAGCAACCAATGCATGAACTCTCTCTCTGTCTTCTGAATTTGATCCTCCTTCCCTCTTCTTTGAGCTGTCTGGAAGGGAGATGCCATTCTTCTCCAGGAGTTGGGTCAGCATGTCTATTTGCTTCTTCATGTAGGAGCTTTCAAAATGATTTACCTTACTGTAGTATGCGCACTTGCTCATTTCTCCTTTGTTCTTCTTCTTCTGGGGGTTCTTCTTGGAACCTTGAGGCTCCTCTGGAGACTTGTTCTTGTCTCTCTTTTTCTCAGGCGTATTTTTAGCTTTCTTCTTTCTTTTTGAATCCACCCTCGAATCTCTAGCAACCAAATCTTGGTCATTGGAAGGTTTGATGGTGCCCATCATCACCAATTTATCTTGTTCTTGTGTGAGAGATTCCATGAAATCTGCAATTCTAGGCATTTTCCAGGCTCGAGCTGTCAACTTTGTGGCATAGAAGGTCGATACAAACATTGAATAGTTAGGCCAAGCTTTGAGAGTATGGCCAAAACCATTTTCTCATCCTTCTTTTCGATCCCGCATTGTTTTAGCTGCAAAACAAGTGCTTTGAACTTGGAAAAATAGAGTTGCAGGGATTCAAAGCTATTGGGACTCAGGGAGATCAATTCATTTTCAATTTGATGTCCCCTCATCTCATATATATTACCAAAAATATCAACAAGATTCTCCAATACTTCATTTGGTGATTTCAATCCATCAAGATGGAAAAGGAGGTCTTTGGATATGCTCAGACACAGGAGACCATAGCCCTCATCCCTCCTATTGTGCCATTTAATCTTCTCTATAGCTACATTGGGCTCTACTTCTGTTGCCATAGTCACTCTGTAGAGGCATTTTGATCTCAACATTATCTCCATCTCTACTTTCCATTCAAAGAAGTTAAATGGAGTTAAGATGATCTTCTGAGATTGATCCATAGCTCAGAAATTGTCCCTTCAATCAGCAGAATGCTGCCAGTCAATGATGTCAAACCTACAATACAAATTGGAAGGAGAGAAATCGATCTACAAAGGATCTCATACCATTTGGAAATTGAACCCAGGCGTTAGAACAATTACACTCACAACAATTGCCAACTACACATGCAAATTACTCATAAAGAAGACTGAATATGGAGCAGAACACTAATCTGTATTGAATAAGTGTACAATAGAAAACCCTATGAAGTCATAGGCTGCCACAATAAATAATTACATGAGAGATTCAAATGCATAAGGATGCCATTCGAATTTGGTCAAAAGCAGTCTGACTGAATCTAAGCAAATCCCCCATAGGTGCATAAAGTAGTTTCCAAAACTGTCTTGAAGCTCACGAATTGGAAAAATCAATTAGGAAAGATAATACATGATGGAAGGAAAACTCATATATGCTTTTCTTAGGAGAAAAGAGTGGAGGATGATGAGGACAAAAAACAAGTTAACTTCACCTAGTCAAACTTTCCCAATTGCCTTAAAACTCAGAAAAAAGCAGGCAATAAAGCAGAAAAAGAAGACATGTGCTAGGGAGGCTAGGAATAAAGTAGATTTGATTCCAAGAGGTTTCCCAAGTGCTCCATGACTCAAATTTATCAAGTTTTACCACTATGGATGTGTGGAGGACAACTTGCATAAGGTGGAATATGGAAACTAGGAAAATAAGACAAAAATTGGATTAATTAATGTCTAAGGTAGCTAACTATGGGTTGATTATTCTAACAAAAACCAAATTCAATTGTAGTTTCAACAAAAAGGTGAGGCCAATAAATAGTTGTGAATCCAACTAAGAATTATGTCTCTAAGAAAACAATAGTATCAAGATCATATTTAGAAGAAAAGGTTAGATACATGTCACTTTGGAAGGACCAATTGCAACTTTTCTATCTTCCACAAAAGGCATATTCAAGGAAGAGTTAACCAAGGAAGACTATATAGTGACAAGTCCCAAGAATTTATAATCGATAAGATTAAACTTAAGAGGAAAAAATAAACTCAACATAACTGATAGGGTCTACATGAACAAACTCAACATCACAGGAGTCAAAAAATATACAAGAAGGTTCAAACTCATTAGGATCACTGAATTGCTTCTCTACAAGAAATTCCAAAAACTCAACAGTGTCAAATATTGAGGATCGATCACTAGAAAGATCAGACTCAATATGTAATTCAGGGTTGGATTTAACCAAAATTGAATCAACATCCATAAGAAGGTCAAGATGTAGCATAAAATCTACAAAGAATTTCTCTTAAGGAAGTAGAACATCCCAAATAGGACACACGTCTAAACATTCAGTTGGATCAATAGGGTGGAGAGAGGGCTCCGAATTCCCCATTGGATAGATCGCCCAGTGAACTACTGGGACCAAGTCCCAAGAAGGTAAGCATGAATCCAAAGGCTTCTTCTCAGTAGAAATCATACATGAGGTATATGAGGCCACATAATTCAAACGCGGTGGGGTAGTGTCTACTAAAAAACTAGGAATTCACAAAGGATATACTTGTTCTACATTCAGATAAGGAGAGGGATCAACAAATTTCAGATGATCGATAGGATTGATGCTTTTGTTATGACGAAAGTACATCACAAAAAATATTTGACACCATTTCTTTCATAGAATAAACATAATCACACCCAAATAGAATATTAAAGTCCAAGTATCCTCTATCACCATAAAATCAACTAAGACAATCTTCCCACCCAAAGTAACAGATGTTTGAGTAAGAACTCCCAAAGTTTGACTATTTCTTCTATCAAAATCCATAACTAATTATCAGTTGACATGAGGTTGGGAGATCCCATTCCTCTCCAAGCACGTGTAGATAAAATACTAACAAAGGCTCCTTCGTCTACAATACAAAAAGAAATCGTGTAGTCTTCAACTTGGACCTTTATTTGAAAAGTTGCATCTGAAGAAAGGTGTAGCTCAGCCGGGATATCCTAATTAAAGGAATCAATTTGAGGGCTTGGTAGGGGTTCATTTGAAGTTAAGGTAGTGACCCCTTGCCCAAAATTTTATGAACTGGAAGTGAAGAAAACATGACTAGTAGAAATCTCACTCTCTAAAGGAAGAGTGGGATTGATCGAAGATTACATCAATTCAACCACTTGATAAAGATCACACTCCAAAGGTAGAGTGGGATTGAAAAAATATTGTATTGGTTCAAACACTTGATAAAGTTCACTCTCTGAAGGAATGTTATAATAATCAACCAATACTTACCTACCTTAGACATTAATTAATCCATTTTTGTCTTATTTGCCTAGTTTCCAATATTCCACTCTATGCAAGTTGTCTTCCACATGCCATAGAAGTCAAACTTGCTAAAAATGAGTCATCGAGCACTTGGGAAACCTCCTGGAATCCATATTTAGCATATCTACTTTATTCCAGATCCTCCCTAGCACATATCTGCTTTTTCTGCTAAGTTGCCTACTTTATTGAGATTTATGGAAAAAGGGAAAGTAAGATTAGGTGTAGTTGACTTGTTTTTTTCCCTCATAATCCTCCATTATTTTCTCTTAAAAAAAGAATGTATGAGTTTTCTTTCCATCCTTCATTATATTTCCTACTTGAATTTTCCAATTCGTGAGCCTCTAAGTGGATTTGGAAACTACTTTATGCACCTATGGGGGATTTGACTAGATTTAGTAAGCCTACTTTTTGACTATTCGAATGGAATCCTTATGCATTCAAATATCTCATGTAATTATATATTTCAGTGGCCTATGATTTCATAAGGTTGGATATTGTACACTTATTCAATACAGATTAGTGTTATCCTCCAATTTCAGTCTCCTTTGTGTGTAAATTTGCATGTTTGATTAGCAATTTTATGAGTGCAATTGTTCTATCACTTGGGTTCAATTTCCACATGGTATCAGAGCCTTTGTAGAACAATTTCTCTCCTTCCATATTGCTATTGCAGGTTTGACATCTCGACTGGGAGCATTCTGTTGACAGAAGGGCACAGTTTCTGAGCTATGAATCAATCTCAGAAGATCATCTTGACTCCATTTAATTTCTTTGAATGGAAAGAAGAGATGGAGATACTATTGAGAGCGAAAGGTCTCTATAGGTTGACTATGGCAACTGAGTCAGAGCCCAATGTAGCTGCAAAGAAAATTAAATGGCACAACAAGAGGGATGAGGCCTATGGTCTTTTGTGTCTGAGCATATCAAGAGACCTCCTCTTCCATCTTGACAGATTGACATCACCTAATGAATATTGGGAGAATCTTGTAGGGATTTTTGGTAATATATATGAGATGAGAGGACATCAAATTGAGAATGAATTGATCTCTTTGAGTCCCAGCAGCTTCAAATCCCTGCAACTCTACTTTTCCAAGTTTAAATCCCTTGTTTTGCAGCTAAAATAGTGTGGAATTGAAAAGAAGGAAGAGAAACTAGTTTTTTCCATAATCTCGAAGCTTGGTTTTGACTATTTAGTGTTTGTTTCGACCTTCCATGCCACAAAGTAGACAGCTCGAGCTAGGAAGATGCCTAAGCTTGCTGAGTTTATGGAATCCCTCACACAAGAACAAGATAAACTGGTGATGATGGGCACCATCAAACCTTCCAAAGACCAAAATTTGGTTGTTGGAGATTCAAGGGTGGATTCAAAAGGAAAGAATAAATCTAAGAAACCACCTGAGCAAAAGAGATACAATAAAAAGTCTCAAGAGGAGCCCCAAGGCTCCAAGAAGAACTTCCAGAAGAAGAAGAACAAAGGAGAAATAAGCAAGTGTGCATACTGCAATAAGGGCTATCATCTTGAAAGCTCCTGCATGAAGAAGCAAATTGACATGTTGACCCAACTCCTAGAGAAGAATAACATCTCCCTTCCTGATTGCTCAAAGAAGAGGGAAGGAGGATCAAATTCAGAGGACAGAGTGAGAGTACATGCTTTGGTTGCTGGAACATCAAGCTCACCTAGCTTCATCATAGAATCAAGAGCTTCAAGACATATGGTTTTGACAAAGGATTCATTCTCCTTTCTTGAGATGTCAAAAGGTCCACCAATAGTGCTAGGAGATGACTCTCTCACTGACAGTTTGGGAAAAGGAAGGATTGATCTTGACCATGGTAAGTTCAGTAATGTATTGTATGTTCCAGTTCTTGCCTCTAACCTCTTGTCAGTGTATCAGATGACCACACAGGGTCTCCAAAGAAGGTCATATTCTCCCCTGATGATGTTGAGCTCACAGAGATCTCGAATGGTAAATTCATTGCAAAAGGAGTTGTAGATCACACTTTGAAGGTATACATGTTTTCACATTTTCTACCCTACTCAAACCCCTCTGCTCTTCTAATTCATGCGAATGAGGCAAGCAATATTTGGCATGAAATATTTGGCCATATTAACTATAATTATATTTCTGATCTAAGTGAAAAATAAATGGTCATAAAGTTACCGAAGATTAAATTTTCCAAGGGAGTCTATCAAGGTTGTATCCTAGGAAAACACCTAGAGCATAAATTTGAGAGAGCTAGTCATGAGAGAACCTTTACACCTCTTGAGTTGATCCACAATGATGTTGCTGGTCCATTTCCTCATATGTCAATGAATCAAGCCAAATATGCATTGAACTTCATAGATGACTTTTCCAGGTATTGTTGGGCTTACTTCCTGAAGCATAAGTCTAAAGTTTTTGGCCTATTCAAAGTCTTTAAGGCCTTGGTTGAAAACCAGTATGGGAGGAAACTCAAGATCGTTAGATATAAAAATGGTGGTGAGTATGTCAATTCTAAGTTCATTCAATATTCTAAATATGTAGGTATTCATATGTAGCATTCAATCCCTTACACACCACAGCAAAATGGTGTTGCTGAGAGAAAGAACAAATCACTGAAGGAGATGGAAACCTGTATGATGGAGGCTAAGACTTTTCCACCAAAGTTTTGGGCTAAGGATATAAATTGTGCATCCTATACCTAGAATAGGGTGCTCATAAAAAACTTGATGGTATGACTCCTTTCGAAGCTTGGAGTGGGCACAAGCTAGATGTGACCCATTTCAGGATTTTTGGCTCAAAGGCTTGGGCTAGAATTCCAACTGAAAAGAGAAAAGGCTTTGTAGCCCAAAAGCCAAGAATGTCTATTTGTTGGGTATTCTGAAGATTCAAAAGGTTACAAGCTGATCAAATTCAGCACAAACAAAGCCTTCATTGAAAGGAGTGTTCAGTTCCAAGAAGAGCCTTTAGCAGCAGTTGAAGTTGGAGAGTCTTCTTCACCACCAGAACCATTGAATGTAAGTGAAGAGACAAATGAGTTTGCTGATTCTGATATGTATTATAATGATAATTTAATTGTAGATCCTGACATTCCTACAAGACCAAAATGGGCAGCAAAGACCATTCATGCAGCTGGGGAACTAGATGGAAATCCTAGTGATCCTAGGAGGACTAGATCTCAGTTTGAGAGTACCCTATGTATGAAAGACCCTTTGTTTGCATAGAAGTGCTATATGATGGTTGAATCAGACCCAAAAACATATGAATATGAAGCACATTATCCAATATGGAAAACATCCATGAAATAAGAATTAATCTCACTCCAAAAGAACAACACTTGGGAACTGGTTGATCTTCCCCCAGGGAGGACGCTAGTTCAATGTAAGTGGGTTTTCAAAACTAAGTTTGCTGTTGATGGTTCACCTTTGAAATATAAGGCAATATTGGTAGCCAAGGGATACTCATAGGTACATGGTATTGACTACAATGAAACCTTTGCACCAGTGGCAAAGATGGACTCTATAAGGCTAGCCTTAGCCATTGCAACTTCGAAGCAGTGGGAGGTACATCACATGGATGTGAAGTGTGATTTTCTAAATGGATATATTACTAAATATATTTACATGCAGCAGCCTCAAGGGTTTGTTTCCAATCCATAATTTGTGTGCAGCTTAAAGAAATCATTGTATGGGCTCAAGCAAGCCCCCCAGGGCTTGGTATGCCAAGATTGATGGCTTTCTGCTATCATTGAGTTTTGTTCGATGCAAGTATGATCCTAATGTTTATTTGAAACTGATTCATGGTTATTTGATGATTATTTTCTTGTATGTGGATGACCTTCTGATTATAGGAATTTCAAAGAAAGAAATTTCCTCCTTGAAGGATGCAATGAACCATGCATTTTCTATGACTGATTTGGGGCTCTTGAGCCAATTCTTCGGTCTCGAAATTGCTCAATCCCAAAATGGAATAAAAGTACACATCAGTCCAAGTATGCTTTATAATTTCTAAACAAGTTCAACATGAAATATTGCAAGCCAAGCAACACTCCCTTCCTTTCAGGAGTTAAGCTTGAAGAAGCAGGTTCTTCTCCTATAGTAAATAATACACTATATAGGCAGTTGATTGGGTGCTTGCTTTACCTTACACACACTCGACCTGATATTTATTATGCAGTAAGCATGGGTTCAAGATACATGGATCAACCTCATGAGATCCATTGGAGAGCAGCCAAAACGATCCTTAACTTTGTTCAGGGAACAAGAACTCATGGGATCTTCTACAAAGCTAAATCTGATCTTGATTTGATTGGGTTTACTGACAGTGATTGGGTAGGTGACAACATAGATCAAAGGTCAACATCAGGATATGCTTTCATGCTTTCTAAAGGACCAATCAGCTGGTCAAGCAAGAAATAGAGTGCCATAGCACTCTCATCTATAGAAGCAGAGTATAGAGGAGTTGTAAATGCAACAACTCAATGTTTATGGTTGCAGGGGATACTTGGTGAGTGTGGCTTCGAATCAGAGTTTTCAACTATTATCTATTGTGATAATCAGAGCACCATTTGAATCTGCAATGATCCAATTTAGAGACAGAGAACCAAACACATTGAGATCCATATGCACTACATCAAACAGCTTGTGCATGATGGCACCATTCACCTACTCTTTTGTGCATCTTCAGAACAAGGAGCAGACATCTTCACCAAAGTTTTTTGTGAGAAGACATTCAGAAATATCAAATCACAAGCATGATCATGCTATGAAGCATGAATGATGACAATATTTTCAAATTTTGTTTTACTGTCCATGTTTAAGGGAGGATTTTCCCACTGGGTTTTTTCCTCTTTCCTTGGTTAAATGGACATGTAGTATGTAAAGGGTGACTAATCCTTGTTTATAGGACCTATATTTTTTTGATATTTACTCACAAATTCAGGCTTAAGGGGTGGTTTTATAATAATCAACCCATAGTTACCTACCTTAGACATTAATTAATCCATTTTTGTCTTATTTGAGTAGTTTCCAATATTCCACTCTATGCAAGTTGTCTTCCACATGCCATAGAAGTCAAAATTGTTAAAACTAAGTCATGGAGCACTTAAGAAACCTACTGGAATCCATATTTAGCATATCTTCTTTATTCTAGATCCTCCCTAGTGCATATCTACGTTTTCTGCTAAGTTTCCTGCTTCATTGAGATTTATGGAAAAAGGGAAAGTAAGACTAGGTGTAGTTGACTTGTTTATTTCCCTCATCATCCTCCATTATTTTATCCTAATAAAATCATGTATGAGTTTTATTT
>LPNX010598818.1:428029-470817 GCA_001517045.1 Pseudotsuga menziesii | reverse complement strand
TTGGATATTGTACACTTATTCAATACAGATTAGTGTTATGCTCCAATTTCAGTCTCCTTTGTGTGTAAATTTGCATGTTTGATTAGTAATTTTGTGAGTACAATTGTTCTATCACTTGGGTTCAATTTACACAAGGAAGACTGTTATTGACCAAATATTGCATTGGTTTAATCACTTTATCAACCAAATGTTGGATGGGTTGTTGTGAAACCACAGGGTGTTCAGGAGAAGGATATCCTTGAGACAACCACACTCTTCATACATATGCAATGGCAGGGCATTGATGGATAAGGTGGTATCCCTTGAAAATATTGCAAGGGAACTTAGTTTCGTGTATTGAATGATTAGTTTCCTCAATGGTTTCAACATGAATTGTAGAGGATGACTATTTTCCCCTAGGATGATTTGGATAGGATGGGTGATTAAGATCAACAAGAATTACAAAGATTGAGTGTATTCCCCAAACATGACCTACAGAGGCTGGGTGGTTGGGTCCAACATAACTTGCATAGGCTGGTTTTTTTCCCCTGCATGACCTCCAGAGGATGGGTAATTGGGTCCAACATGAATTGTAGAGGTTGGATGGTTTCCCCTAGCATGACCTGCAGAGGCTGGGTGGCTGCCCCTTGCTTTCATTTCTTCTTCCTATTCTTCATTCTTCTATTCCTTTTATATTGCAGGTTACTAGTATCAGAACTTTCACTGCATGAGGTAGAAGGAGGAATAGAGGTTTCTATTGGTGAAGGGGATACATTTTTTTGTTTCCCTTGATATAAGGTTCTTGCTTTAGAAGCATCACAAGCATTTAGGACATTCAGAGTGGAAAAAAATTAAACTGGTATCCCTAGGGTGTATCTAGGAATATTCAAAGTGGCCATTAAGGGAATACCAATGTTCCTAGTAAAAGGAAAAGCACAATAATCCCATTGCATGGGGGTCCCTTGGTTCATGTCTGTAGTGGTACTATCCATAGTTTCTTACTCAACAAGAAGATAAAGTTTGAGGTTGAATGGAAACCAACAACACATATAGCACACCACTAGAACAAAATCCTAAGTATATATACCAGGCACATAAGGATACCTTCCAAAGGATAATATACGATGATGGGGTCCCAAAACTTACCAGTGAAGGGAAAAGGACAGTTACAAGGGGAAACAATACAATCACTTTGGGGAAAGCATTTGAATCACAAAGTGCTTTTCCAAATAGCTTCACTAGGTTTCCTCCTATGTAATCCCTCCGTATAGTGGAAATATCCTTCCACCATCATTGTGTAGAATCCTAGAGGTCAAAATTCTAAGGAAACCATAATCATAAATAAATATGGTGGAACAGTCATCATTCCATGCGATGCGCATGGGAAGGGTATCTAAGACTGAAACTAAAACAATACCAGGAACCAAACAACGTTGAAAGGAGGTACTAACTAAATCCCCATAGGTGCATCAGCTCTGGTGTATTCTCAATTGAGTATGAGAGGGGTATCTCCACAGCTCAATATCGCATGACCTCGTGGTTGAATCTTGTGTTAGAGGAGATTTTCAGTTTCCTTCTTTATGTGATTGTATTTTTTGAACCAAAGGCCACAATGTTTGAGTTTAAATTTTTGGGTACTTAAAGATATCCCTAACAAAAAACACTAGCATATACTAGTGTGTGTTGTCCCTAGAAATAAAATGATCGAGTTCATGCCCAGGTGCATGCTGGGGAAAATAGTCGACTGAATGATTCAAGCACTATTATGGTGGAAGCATAGAAAGAGAACAAGTAAAGCAAGAAATACACTATATCGACAGAAAGTATGCACACAGACAATATGTAATAATTTGAACCAATTTCTTTATTACTTCTTCCCCATTAAGGTTTTTTTATTGTTACAATAATGTACATGTTTATATAGAATGCTGAGACACTTGGGTGACTACCCCTTATGTTTAGTTACAAAAGAAGTTATAATGGTTCAGAATTTCAACCATCAAAACAACTAGAACAAAATCATTAGCAATGACAAGGCATGTCAAGATGTTGTATGTTGAGTGTGAAACCCGTCGATGTTTTTTGAGGTCAGTTGTGTCAAGGTTCATACTTGTTGAAGTCAATGATGAACCCATCAAAGTAGTTGAAGTAGTCAAAGTGCTATACTTTGTCAATGTTTGAAAACATGCCAACTGTTGGTTTGATCATTCCTCCTTCCTTAAGAAACAATGGTCTTCATTGTCTATTTGTTCAGGTGAGGAAATGTGTTGGCTACTTCTATAACATAGCACCATTTTCCTTGTGTGGGGAGCTTCTCCTTAGCTACTTGAAAAAATGGAATAGATTTCATCCTTATATGTTATATGCATCATCCCACAATGGTTTCACAAAGAAGCGGTTCTTGAACATATGGATGCATGTCTTCAGGTTTTTCTATCTACAAGTCATTATGTTCCAACAATGGTGGATGGTATGGCCGAAGTAGATCTACATTGAATACTGGATGTAGGCCAAGGCATGTAGGAATGTCGAGATGAAAAGAGTTTTCTCTAATTTGTTTAGGGATATTGTATGGACCATATCACAAAGGTTTCATATTTATGTATGGACCAGTGAATCACGCCTTCTTTAGATGTAAATGGACCTGATCCCCAATTTGTAATGAATGAGGAATATGATGCTTGTTGTGTAGGGCCTAAGCTTATACATTATATTGTTGCAACATTTCTTGTGCTTTCTTTTGGATGTTTTAGATTTGATATCTAAATTTCAATGCTTTCTCAACTTCTCATCCTTTGAAGTCGCTATCATTTGAATGTGTCAAGGAACTAATCAAGTTGATATGTGTTGAGGGTTGAAATCCATAACATATCTCAAATGGAATCTTTCCCAGAGAACTGTGTTGAGCACGATTGTAGCTATGTTGTATGTATGGAAGGTTGTCATCCCATGTTCGATGATGCTTGTGGTTGTACATGAGAAATAGTTGTACTACCAAGCCATTTACAACTTATGTCTATCCGTTTGTCTATATATTGAAGGATGTTGAAAAATAAAGTCTCCTGTCGAGTTGTTTCCAGAAATTTTTACAAAAGGTGTTGACAAATCTAGCATCTCTGTCAAAAATAATGGTCATTGGGAGGCCATAATGTTTGCAAACATGTTCGAAGAAGAGCTGAGCAGTATGTTGTGTTGTCATAGTATTCTTGCATGGTATAAGTATAGCCATCTTGGAAAATAGGTCAACTACTACTAAGATCACGTCATGCTGGTGTTTGGTAGTAGGATATCCAGTCAAGTAGTCCATAGAAATAGATTTCCATGGTCGACTAGGAACTGGTAGGGGTGTTTATAGTCCTTATCATTGATTCGATGATAGAAATGTACTTATTGATGTCATATTTAAGTGAATGTCGGTAAAAATACTTTTGGAGGATAACAAGTGTTTTTGCAACTTCAAAATGTCCTGCAGTCTTGCTGTAGTGTGCATCCCAAATGAGCTTCTGTCAGTACTCATCAGTTGGTACACAAAGTTTTCCAAGATTTTATAGCAAGGTGTCCTTTAGGATGTAGTCAGTAGTAGACAATGCGTCAACCTGAAGTTGTTGATAAATTGTGGAGAAGTCGCAGTCTACTGAATACAATTCTATCCGAGTAGTGGTTTCGTAACCCTATAAACTCATCACTATAAACAATAGAGTAATGGGTTGTCAGATGAGACAATCGATTGCATCATTGGATTTTCCTTCCTGATACTTAATTACGAACTAAAATTGTTGCAAGTAATTAATGCACTTGATTTTTCGAGTTGTCTGTAGTTTTGACTCGCATGAAGCGAACTAAAAAGGTTTATGGTCAGTGAGGATTATCATTTCCTTGCCAAGAATGTAGTGTGTCCATTACTTAAGATCTTTCACAATGGCGTAAATTTCATTTTCATACGTCGAATACCTTCTAACAGTGCTATTGAAAGTATCAAAATGAAACGTGACTGGGTGACTCGACTAAGTGATCATTGCGCTTAGAGAATAGTCCGATGTGTCCGTCTCAATCTCAAAAGGATGATGCAAATCAAGTAACACAAGTACTGGTGTGGTACAAAGCTTGTTTTTTAGTTGTTCAAAAGCTTGTATTGTGTCAGTGTCCATTTAAAGGCAATTTTCCTATTTCCTTTAGCAAAATAATTCAAAGGCCATGCTATGTGGTTGAAGCCAATTATGAACCATCAATAGAACTTCTTCAAACCAAGAAAAATTCTTAGTTCATGAATGTTTTGAGGAATGGGATGATATTTGAGGATCTGTACTTTTTCTGGGTCAACATGAATTCCCGCAAAGTCAATTACATACCTCGAATATTTGATGCTGGTCATAAAAAATGATCATTTTTCCATATTCAGATATAGTCGATATTTTTGGAGAGTGTCGAAGACTTGTCAAAGTTGTCTGACATGTTCTTTCCATGATTGATTGGAAATCAAGATATCGTTGAGATAGACAATGTCACACTTATCGATGAATATTCGTAGATGGTCATCCATATATCTGATGAAGGTTGTAGGTGAATTGGTTAAGCCGAAAAGCATGACTAACCATTCAAACAATCCTTCCTTGGATTTGAATTTTTCTTTTCCATACATCAGTGAAATCGATCGGAATTTGATGATATCCCAAATTAAGATCGAGCTTCATAACGAACTTAGCACCTTTCAAATTGTCAATAAGTTCATATATCCTTGGAAAATGGTATATGTTATTTACTGAAATTTTATAGAGAGACCAATATTTGATGCACATGCGCCAAGTCCCATCTTTCTTCGGAACTAGGATGACTTGAATTCCACAAGGAGAGGAGTTGGGGCAGATATGACCTTTGTCGATCAAATCTTGGATTTTATTGTGAATCTCTTCATTCTTGAGAATGGATCTTCTATAAACATATGCATTATGTAATGAAGAACCATGAACAAGTTTAGTGGATTCTTTTACCTGAAAATGTAGAGGTACTCCGTTTGGCTCTTGAAATACATTCTGGTATTCCTCAAGAATGTGGTCGATCTATTTCTATTGTTGGGAGATGCGCTAGTCAGTGAGTCAACTTGTTGCTGCAATATTCTTGGAATGTTGAGGATTTATCATAATTAATGTGAACTTCTGAGCATGATTGATAAGATTCTTTGTTTTTATGGAAGACAACATAGAAACCGTTGATGTGGGTTGTTGCTCTAGTATGTCATACCATTGATTCTAAATTTTGATAATCACCTTCTAAGGCCGTGACTAATATGTACCACGTTGATCCCATAGGTAAGGTTTCCCAAACAAAATTCTGGCTACGGAAAGCGGTGCCACATCAAGAGTACTTCATCTTCAAAAGTCTTGATAAAGTTGGTGAGTCTGTAATGGCGTGTGATTCTTAGTTCCTTTCCATCCTTCATCCAAATGATATTGTAAGGTTGAGGATGTGGACTGGTGACAAGGCCTAATTTATTCACAATATATTGAAAAACAAATTTCTTTTGACTACCATTATCCACAATCAGAAGTAATGGATTTTTCTGAACCCATATCCATGTATGGAACATGAGTTCTCATTCCTCCTCATTGACGATATTTGAGCCTGTTAGAGTGGTCCAAGTCGACAACAAGAGGTTTGATGCATCTGGATCAATTTATAACAAGGTTCTATCGAACAATTCGGATGCCTAAATTTTTTCCAAAAATTTCTTCCGAGCTTTGCATTCTGACGTATCATGCCATGCTAAATTGTGATAATCACATAATTTCTCGGTAGGAGCTTGTTTACCGCAATCCCTCCTATATTTTTGAAATTTATTCTTGTCATGATTGGGATTTGTAATATTTGGCTGAGAAAGGTTCTTAAACTTGTCAAAGTCATCTTGTGACTTCTTATTGGATGTTCGACCGGTTGGCTTGTTCATGAAACATGATTTTCCTTGTTTTTTAGCTTCAACCCTAATGACATAATGAAATGTATTCGTAAGCATAATGATAGTCATAAAATTAATATCTTGATGAATATACGGGGATAAACCAGTGACGTACTTTAGGACAATAAATTTCTCTTCCTTTTGGATGCCAAGTCTAGCCATGAGTCAATAGAACTCGTCGGTGCAACTTTGCATGGAATGGTATTTCCATTAACTTATATGTTTCCATTTCTTATAATGTTGTTCAATATATTTAAGTGGGTAGAACTCCTTTTGGACGTATTTGACAAATTTTACCCATGTGTCTATGAGGTCGCCTTATTTTTCCATCTTTCTTGATAAATTTTCCCACCAGCAGTGTATGGAGGTTGACATATTCAAGGATGCCATGGTGATATTTTCCTCTATCGAGAGTTGATTCATAGAGTAGTACTATTCTAGTTGTTGTACCCAATTATCAACGACAATATTGCCTTCAAGGTTCAGTATGTCTATATTTATTTACACTTTGAAGGAGATGATTTTATTGGAGTGAGGTGGCTTCGAGGATTCCTCAGATGTCGAAGTGAATCTCATGAGAATCTCGCTGAACTGGGAAAACATTTCGTTCCCCTGGAGATCCATTGCTTTTTTGTTATAATTGTAACTTCGGAATGTATTCACTTGTATATCTTATGTATTGTACCCCGATGTTTATTCTGGGAAGTGTTTGTAATGTAATTGAGTCATTTCATGCCCCGATGTTCTGATCAGGAGATTCTATAATGTAAACAAGACATGTCAAGTCATTGTGGGTAACCTTCCTATTGATCAAGGGTTAAATTCCCTGCAGTTGTGGGGCCCTAGGGTTATTAGAATCTCCTAGAGTAGTCGGACCTGGTGAGTTATTGTCAAGTTGGTAACTAGTATAAATAGAGAGTGAGCCTCTCTATTTATCACACATTCACTCACACTCAGTTGTAGCGCATAACTGAGAGAGAAGAAGTTGTTGGGACAAGAGAGAGAGAGACTACTGCTGTTGGGAGATCATCTTACTATTTTTTACGGGGTTTTATCCTTTATGGTTTCCCTGAAGAAAAACTTTGTGTTCATTGTCTCTTATGTTTGATTGTGGTGCTTTTTATTCTCTCAGTTGAAGATCCTAAGATAATTCTAGCTTAAATGATAAAAATCTAACATGGTATCAGAGCTAACTTGAGAAGAAGAAACTGTGCAACTGCAGAAACTAGGGATTCCTACTTTTTGGATTTCTCTCCATATATTTTCAGCAAAAGAGGGTTGGACTAACTCTCCTCTCTAGGGCACATCTTTCTATCGAAGCAAAATATGATTATGAGTATTTTTAGTTTTTGACCCGACACTACTACCATAAATTAGGGTTTTCCACACAAGTGGAATTTTTGAGTGAGCCTAGGCCTGGATTGATCTCCTCCTCATAATCAAAGTTTAGAGATCAAGATCAAATATTTTAGTTGGAAAGAACTCCGGGAAAGTCAAATCCTAATCTGCTCCTGAACCAGCTCTACAGAAATTCAGCTCCAGATCCAAATCCGACATCTTAACCTGGTAAGATCTAAAAATTTTGTATTTCCATTTGAGGTTCTCATTTAAGATGTCACATCATACCAAGCTTGATTAAAATCTTGAGGGAGCTGATAACTTCTGAGCCTGAAAGTATAGGATCTCCCTGGTCCTGGAAGAAAATGAGTTGGAATCCTACATCAATGAGGAGGTTCTAGTTCTAGAGGGAGATGAGGCTAATGCCTTACATAAGAATAAATTGGTCATTGCTAAGAGGATTATTTCTGATTCAATAAAGGATCTCCTTATACCACATGTGTCCTCCCTAAGTACACCTAAAGCTATGTTTGATTCCCTGACCAAACTATTTGAAGGAAAGAACATAAATCAGAAGATGACCTTGAGGAACCAGTTGAAGAATGTGAATATCCAGAATATGGAGACCATATAGTCATACTTCACAAGGGTCTCCTAGATCAAAGAACAACTTGAAGCAGTGGATGAAGAAGTGGAGAATGAATATATTGTAATGACCACCTTGAATGGTCTCCCTAGAACATGGGACTCTTTCATTCAAGGGATTTGTGCCAAAAAGAAGCTAGTCAATTTCAACAGACTATGGGAAGAATGCTCTCAATAAGAAGCTTGAATAGAAGCTCGAGAAGAAAAGATGGGAAGTGAAGATCAAGCTCTCACAGTACAATCCAAGAAGAGAAAAACAAATCATCACAAAAGTAAGAATTCTCATCCTAATAAATTTAATAAGAATCGACCCAGATTCAAATGCTTCATATGTGATGAAAAAGGACACTATGCTAAATAATGTCCTAAGAACCCAAATATCTCTCACAAGAAGAAGGGAAACAAGAGAAGACATCATGCTCATGCTGCAGAAGATGATGAACCCTCCAGAAAGAGAATCAAGCAAGAAAGTGATGAAGAATATGTTTTGATTTCCGCTCTCATGGGAAACATCACACATGGAAGCAATGATTGGATTATAGATAGTGGGGCTTCCAAACATATGATGGGATTAAAAGAATTCTTTGTGAAACTATCAGAACATGAATCACCCCACAAGGTGAAGCTTAGAGATGACTACCGGCATCCAATAAAAGGTAGTGGGGAAACCTCCTATAAAATGGACTCTGGAAAGTCTATAACAATGAAGGATGTATTGTTCATACCAGGACTAAATAATAACCTCCTCTCCATATCTGCATTAGATGCAAAAGGCATGAGGGTTGCATTTGTAGATGGCCAAGTTCTCATGTGGCCAAAGGGGAAGACTATTGATGATTCAGTGGTAATTGGGGAACAAGAGGGAGGTCTATACAAATTGAAGGGATATCCAAAACAAGCCTTGATCCATGACTAGGTAGAACCAAATGAAATTTGGCATAGAAGGCTTGCACATGTGCACTATAGAGCACTACCACTTGCAAGAAAATCTGTTGAAGGACTTCCAAAAATTTAGACAAAGCATGACGGTGTCTGCAAAGGATGTGTGAAAGGAAAGAACACAAAGAAGACATTTCCAAGAAGCGAGAGAAAGGCAAAAGGAATCATGGAAATCATTCACTCCATTGTATGCAGGACAATGTCATCCAGTTCATTAAGAGGGTATGTATACTATGTATCTTTTATTGATGATTTTTCTAGGAAGACATGGATATACTTCTTGAAGAACAAAGATGAAGTATCAGCAAGTTCAAGGAATTCAAAGCCTTGATCGAGAAACACACTGAAAAGAAGATCAAGACCTTTCGATCAGATAATGGCAAAGAATTCACATCAAATTAATTCAAAGAATTATGCAAATATTTAGGGATTAAGAGGGAGTTATCCACTCCATATAATCCACAATAGAATGGGGTTGCATAAAGGAAGAATAGAACAATCATGGAAGTTGCAAGAGAAATGCTTCATGATCAAGATATTCCCATGCATCTATGCGTAGAAGTTTCCATAACAACGCTGTACGTATAGAACCGTTCTCCACACAGATTACTCGAGAACAAGACAACTGAAGAAGATCGAGAATTAGAAGAACCTCAAGAACCTGTAGATCCACCTCAGGAGAAGAATCCTCAAAAGAGGAAACCTGCTTTCCATATGAGAAGCTATCCAAGGTGCAGAAAGATATGGGGCTTTAGAATAAAATCACAGAGAAAGAAAAAGGACCAGGTCCTACTTCGGGTATGTAGCCTTTTTATGTGACTTCATCGATAAAGAACCTTCCAACTATGAAGAAGTGACAGAAACTAAATAATGGAAGGATGCTATGATCGAAGAGTATTAATCTTTCATGAAGAATGATGTCTGGGGTGTTGTCCCTAGACCAAAGGGGAAGTCTATTGTAATTTCCAAATGGATCTACAAGATCAAGCATGCTACAGACGGTAACATAGAAAAATATAAAGCAATATTTGTGGCTCGTGGCTTCTCCCATAAAGAAGGAATAGATTATGAAGAAACTTTTGCACCTATAGACAAATACACTTCAATTAGATCAGTACTTGCTTTGGCTGTAGTGATGAAATGGAAGATACACCAAATGGATGTCAAGACCGCTTTCTTGAATGGTGTAGTGGAAGAGGAATTGTAAGTGGAGCAGCCAGTCAGTTTTGAGACACATGATAGGGAGACTCATGTGTGTAAATTGAAGAAATCCCTATACGATTTGAAACAAGCACCCAGGACATGGTACAGAAAAATTACAGTTTTCTATCCAGCTTGGGCTTTACTAAGAGTAAAGCAGATTCCAACCTTTACTACAAGGTTGAAGATGGTAGCCCAATGATACTCATACTGTATGTAGATGATCTGTTTGTGATAGGTATGGATGGGTTGATTTCTGATATGAAGAGGAAGCTTGCTTTCGAGTTTGAAATGAAGGACTTGGGGATGATGCACTATTTTCTAGGCATGGAGGTGTGGCAGAATACAGATGGAATTTCCCTGGGACAAGGGAAGTATACGGTAGATATTCTGAAGAGATTTAGGATGATGGATTGCAAGGCCATGACCACATCTATGGAATCAAACCTGAATCTATTGGGCGATGCTTCATTAGAGTCGGTTGATGCTACATTGTATCGTTAGATGAATGGGTGCTTGATGCACCTGACGAATACAAGACCAGATATTTTATTTGATGTGAACACCTTGATCCAATTCCTGATAGATCTGAGACATGTTCATTTGATTGCTACAAAGCATATTTTGTAGTACCTGGAGGGTACACTTGATTATGGGCTCAAGTATAAGGTTGATCAAAAGATTAACCTGGAAGGTTATGTTGATTTAGATTGGGTAGGCAGTGCCATCGATAGAAAAAACACCTCAGGGTGTTGCTTCAATATGGGATCAAGAGTGATATCTTGGTTTAGCAGGAAACAGTCTTGCGTGGCACTAAGTATAGTTGAAGCAGAGTATGTCGCAACCTGTTCAACTAGTTGTGAGTAAGTATGGTTGAGGAAGCTACTATCTGATTTATTTGATCTCCATTTGGATGCTACTTGTATATATTGCAACAACTAGAGTTGTGTGAAGTTGTCAGAGAACCCGGTGTTCCATTTCAAGTCAAAGCATATCAAGATCAAATATCACTATATCAGGGATATGGTGTAGAGAGGAGCAGTCAAGCTCCAGTATGTTGCAACAGATGAACAATAGCTGACGTGTTGACTAATCCATTAGCCAGAGTGAAGTTTGAGTACTTTAGGGAGAATCTTGGTGTTCTCTAGATCGAGGTTCCCTCCAAGGGGAAGTGATGAGTCCGTGAGCCATTCTGACATGGTGAGAGGATTGGTTCCTTCCATGGTCAGATGTAAGGGCTGAGCCATTCTATCATGGCGAGAGGATTGGTTCCATCCATGTCAGATATGAGTGCTGATCCATTCTGATGTGACTGTAGGATTGGTTCCTACATGATCACATATAAGTGATAAATTCCATTCTATGGGAGAATGGAGGCACTTGGTCAGTTACCAGGAATTTTTTCAGTCTGGGACTGACACTCAGCCTAGGGTTGAGAGCCTTTATAACATGATGTGTGAATACAAGTTTCCTATCATGATGTGTGAATAAAGTTTCCTATCATGATGTGTGAGTAAAGTTTCCTATCATGGTCAGATATAAGTCTAGATCCTTTCTGACATGATGTGTGAATAAAATTTTCCTCTCATGATGTGTGAATAAAGTTTCCTATCATGATGTGTGAATAAAGTTTCCTATCGTGGTAAGATATAAGTGCAGAGCCTTTCTGACATGATGTGTGAATAAAAGTTTCCTATCATGATGCATGAATAAATTTTCCTATCATGATGTGTGAATAAATTTTCCTATCATGGTCAGATATAAGTGCAGATCCTTTTTGACATGTTGTGTGAATAAAGTTTCCTATCATGGTCAGATATAAGTGTTGAAGAAGATGAACACCTACTTGGAGGCTAGGCCTACAACCAACATGAAAAATCATTGGTTCTGTAGAACTTCCTATGATGAGAAGAATCAAGAGATAGCACCTGTGATGATGATCCAGTAGAGATGTTCCAGATCCAGAGATGATCCAGATCCATAGATGTTCCAGATCTAGTGATGATACAGATCGAGTGATGATCCAGATCCTATGATAATGATCCAGATCAAGTGATAATCCAGATCCAGTTAAGATGACTTGAAGATGAAGATGACAAGAACTCGATCATGATCCAAATGATACAAAGAAGAAGACTTGTGCTAATAAATTGTGTCGAAAGAATACCTTCCTAGTTAAGAGGGAGTTTTGTTGTAATTGTAACTTCAGAATGTATTCACTTGTATATCTTATGTATTGTACCCTGATGTTTATTTTGGGAAGTATTTGTAATGTAATTGAGTCATGTCATGCCCCGATGTTCCAATCGGGAGATTCTATAATGTAAACAAGACATGTCAAGTCATTGTGGGTAACCCTTTTATTGATCAAGGGTTAAATTCCCCTCAGTTGTGGGGCCGTAGGGTTATTAGACTCTCCTAGAGAAGTCGACCCTGGTGATTTATTGTCAAGTTGGGAATTAGTATAAATAGAGAGTGAGCCTCTCTATTTATCACACATTCACTCACACTTAGTTGTAGCACATAACTGAGAGAGAAGAATTTGTTGGGACAAGAGAGAGAGAGACTACTGCTATCGGGATATCATCTTACTGTTTTGGGTTTTTACTTTTGGTGCTAATTCTATCTCCGAGGAATTTGCAGGGTTTTCTCCTTTATGGTTTCCCTGAGGAAAAACTTTGTGTTCATTGTCTCTTATGTTTGATTGTTGTGCTTGTTATTCTCTCAGTTAAAGATCCTAAGATAATGCTAGCTTAAATGATAAAAATATAACATGATTTTTCTATGAGTTGTCATGTATCGTCATTTTCATGTCTATTGTCTGCTTCTTTGATCATCTTTTATGAATTCAAAGGAAGTGTATGCTTGTGTTTCTGAGTTTGCGAGCATGTTTGATGAGGCATACATTAAATAAATTCAATGGAATTTCTCATGTAACTTAATATCTAAACAAGATCAAGCTCTGATACCAATGATCCAAGTCGTGCCTAAGTGAACACTGGGGAGAATAGTTGAGTGAATGAATTGAGCAATGTTATGGTGGAAGAATAGAAAGAGAACAAGTAAAAGCAGGAAATACACTATATCGACAGAAAGTATGCGTACAAACAATACACAAGAATTCGAACAAATTTCTATATTACTTCTTCTCCTTGAAGTTATGTTGATTGTTACAATAATGCACATCTTTATATAGAATGCTGAGACACTTGGGTGCCTACCTATTACATTTAGTTACACAAAAATTTATAACGGTTTGGAATTTCAACTGTCGTAGATGACTGGAATACAATCGTCGGTGTCGACAAGGCATGTAAAGATGTTGTATATCGAGTGTGAAGATTTTTAAGGTTTTTCAAGGTTGGTTGTGTCTAGGTTTGGACTTTTCGATGCTAAACCTATTGAAGAGTTCAAAGTAGTCGAAGTGCTATATTTTGTCAAAGTTTGACAAAATGCCCAATGTTGGTTGGATCAGGGAAATGTTACTAATATACTTTAAATATAAACGTTCTTTTTAAGCATTTTTTATTACTCAAAGGTAGCGATAAAAAAAATAATAATGTTTTTACTTGAAATCAGAAACAATATGACCAATGTGAAAGAGATTCAAAATGGAAAATTTTACTTCTCTTTTCTTTTCAAAACCGAAAATGAAGGCCACAAAAGAAAAAAATATTTCTATATTTTCAAAAAACATAGATATGCAATGCACTTAAGGCTAAACCCTAGCCTAAATGCATATAAATCAAATACTTGTTATTTTTTACTTTTTCTTTATAAATGGGAAAGAAAACCAACCTACAAAATAGTACATGTAGATAATGTAAACAAAACAAAAGGACTTCCCTCAATAACCACCAAACAGACCCTAAGCTTCCATAAAGTCTGACTAGACCTCTCTTGGGAGGGAGATTTGCATAAGGGAACAAGTCAAACACCTTGGAATAAAGAATTTAATCACCAAGGCTGAAATAAACAGAGATACGAATGCTCCTAGGTTCAATCCATACATGTTAACAGAGGTTGATCAACACCTTGCACAACAAGGTCATCCCAATGAAGGAGGTGGGGGGAAGAGAAAAACACAAGCACAGAGGCTTCAAAGAGGGCTTAAAAATCAGGTTAAGAGCATGGTAAAAGGGAGACACCACTTCCCAGTGGTCTTACACAGGCAAGGGATCTAGGAGGACCCCACAAACAACAACATACCACCGCAAACATGCCCAAAAAAGTGAAAAAATAACTAAAATAGGGAATACACATGTTCCTTAAGTAAAATTCATGTTTGATACATAGGTACACCATAGGAAACTCACGTATGGGTCAGGGATACAAAACTGTGTAGTGCAACAGTTGCACATGGGTAGTGGAAGTCCCCAAAAGGTCAAAACCCACCTCAAAACAGTAGGGAAGGTGCCTAAAATGGCTTAAGGATAAATTCTAACCTAAAAGGAGGAATCAAAATTTCAAAATAAACTAGAAAAAATAGACAATGAGACCCTAAAAAATACAAGGATTCCCCAATGGAGTTGCCAGTTTTGTTGTTAAGGAATTGTTCCTATGGATGGGGTTGAGGCCACCAATGTACTAGGGGTATAAAGAATGATACATAAATATTTTCAAGAATAAATATGAATAAGGGTTAAAGGGTTAAAAGGGTTCATAAATTACAAACTGAAGGTTGATCTATGCTTTCCTTTATCCCTCCTCTTTCTCTCCAACCAATAGACATGCAAAACAAACTTCACACCTTACTCAAACCAATTTGACCACATATAAAGAAATGATAATCAAGATAATATGAAACCCTAATATGATAAACATTAACATATGATCACAAAGTGAGATTCAACATCCATTATCAGTGATTTGGAAAGGGAATAACATCAAATATTTGTTAATGAATGGAATAAGTACAAGATATACCTTCTCTTGATGCAAGGCACCTCGTGAAACCTTCAACATGGATCTCCTACTTCTCTTATGTAAGATTCTCAGCCTCTAATATTTGTAGCAAAGGGATATGATAGCTATGGAAAAGTTAGGGGGATGAGAGTACCAATTTCACCAGCATAACAATATCAAAGGCGAAGTACCCTTTCATGGACCCTTCTCCCTCTCTTATATAATAATCGGAAGAGTTAAGGTCAAGAATAATCTGAAGAGTTAGGGTCAAGGATAGGTCAATGGTCATTTAAAATCAAAGAGGCAGTTACAAATCCACCCAAATCACCCAAATATCAAGGTTTTTATATTTTTTATAAATACAGGAGTTATGCGCGAGTTTCACACTAAAAACTAATGTATGCAAAGTTGAAATACGCAGGTTTTCTTCTGACAAATTGCTTATGGGTCAAAAATGTCATTTTCAGGGTATTTCCAAGAGTTTTCAGTAGTTGGTTTCTTCTAGAAAGTTGTTCCTTAGTATGATACCTTTCCAATGGTCTAGAAAATAGGTTAAATGGAGTTACACAACTAATAATATTTCCATTCCAGCCATATGCTTCCTTTGGGTGACATACGATAACTTTCATGAAGTGTCGTCATGGAATTGTCATCATGCGGCAAAACATGTAAATGTCATCACAGATGAAGAAGTTCCATTCAGGTATGATTTTAAGGAACCATACTTATTTAAAAGTGTATAAATGTTGATGAATCTTACCAATTCTTAAAACACCAACTACAAAATGTTTGGCCATATTTTTCAAAAATATTTTAATTTCCAAGGATTTTATATCATTTATATAATAATTCGGTGATTTTTAGGGTGAAAAAAGTTTACCCTGTCAAAATTGGGCGAAATAGGGATTCAAAAAATGAAAAATGGCGAATCTTTTTTTGGAGAAAAACCCCTAAAAATAGCCCATGGGCTAAATTTCGCCCCTAAAATTATCCTTGGTTCCATTTTGGGATATAGCACCTATGAAACTTAAAGAAGTTATCAGTTGTAATAATTGGAATCCCTACTAAGGATCATATATTTCCCCTAAAATAAAACCTTGAGTAGTAACAAGAGTATATCTTATATTTCATAACAATTAAGCTAATTTCTAATTTATTTCCAACATACACTGTGCCTATTTTTCATTCTACCTATCTTTCATCAGATAAGAATAATCTTTTCTTGACTATGAAGGATTTTTTTTGAAAATTTTCCATTTGTCATGTCAATATTACTTGCAAATTGAATTTGATGTACTCCCCTGTTTCTTGTATTTTATATATGAAGGTACTAGGTACAATTGGCATGCCTCTTGATGGAATTGAGGTGTTGTTCTAAAGTTTGGGGAGAAGGGACTTATCAAATTTTGTGGACCAAAACTCATGTAAGGACATCATTTTAATTTTTGGTTACCTACATCGAATATTAACCCCCAAAAATGAGCTTTTGAGATTCATTTTCTAGTCCTTTTGGCAGTTTTTTTGTGCTATTAGTTTATAGTTTAGCATCAAATAATACTTTCAGTATAAACTAGGCCCTTTTACTGAAATGTCAAGGACTAACATAACATATCCATTGCTGAAATGTCAAGTCTTGAAGGGACATGCTACACATGCAATTTATCAAAGAATACAAACTTGCATAATGTTTTTTATCCAATAATTAACGTGGTATGCTTTTTATCATGCTTTTTATGCATTTTGTCCAGAGTTACAATAGATTATTATATTCTAAATTTACCTTTTATCATGATTTTATCATGGATGTTTCTTTAAGCTTGTTGAATTCTAGGGAACTTTTGATTCTTAGGGCTCATTCTATGTTATTAGGTTTCATTCTATCCTAGAAGTATTGGTTCCATGAAAGTGTTATAGAGCTAAAAATATACGATTTATTTTATTCCTTCTCATGTTTAAAATATTGTTTAGAATTTATATGTTATTGGAAGATGCTACTTTTGATGGAGAGATGCCACATGGTTTTTATATATTCAGCTGAATTTGACCCAGTTGTTTAAAATGTGCTTTTATTAGAATCTTGCTCTATAATAATTATTGGATCTAAGGCATTAATGAGAGTGTATATGTTCATATTTTATGTTTGTTATTTTTGATGTTTGGGATGTTTGTAACATAAATGAATGCACATTTATTATAATGGTGGGGCTATAATGCAATGCTCATTATTTTTGTTTCCTTCTTATATATGTTGTCCAAATCGTTTCCGTATATTTTATTTGTATTGAGAAGATTGTGACTACTAGATTTTTTATTCGCATTGAGAAGTTTGACAATTTTATTGCTGACCTAAATTTGTTGGGTTCGATACTTGTTTTACGGTATATTTTTTTGTAAGTCATTCAAAAGTAAAATGTTTTTTGGTGATTTTTTTTTTGTAATTGCTATCATCATCCAAAATATATCTAGTTATGCAAGATAAATATATGATTTAGTTGGAACACAATACTTCATTTCCATCATGATTGTATATAATATGTACATGGCATGTTTGATATGAGATGTACACATTATGTCATTTGATATCTATCCTTTTGCATTCAATGACCGTGATAAAATTTTTTTACCACATCTTACATGCTTTTAAAAATTTCAAGGGCGTGGATACAAACACCTCAGTTTATCCGAGAAAAAATAGTCTTTAACAGAGTAGTTATAATGACATGCATGATGATGCATTAATGCGATTTCTATTCTTCTAAGTGTATGTTGTTATTTCTAATAACCATTACAAGTTTCTAAATAAATCTAAAAATTCTAAATCAAATGACATAATTCATATTTTGATTGTCAACAAAATAAGGGAAAAGTGGCATTTGTATCTATAAAAAGATAAGCATGTTACTTTTTTGTTAGAGAGTAGCTTAAAAATCATATATTTAAAAAATAAGCTAATTGGGAATTCACTCACTATATTAATGTTGTGGGTCTTGATAATACTCCACATTTTGATAATGGTTGGCGGGTTCCATAATCACTCCACAGTGTAAAGTGTTCAATTCTACCAGTTTGTCGGTATGTCAATATTTGAGTCCCCACATGTATGTTGGACCATTAAGGGATGAGATTAAAATTTGAGCCCCCACTTTCATTGAATCTAGTTAGTTTAATTATGTTTCACCAACACCTCTATTTGTGAGTGAACCATTACTACTTTTGAAATGTATAAATAAATCCCTCCTCTCTGCATTCATGCATTTTCTCATTTTAGGGTCTAGGAGTTAAGAGATTCAAGCTATGGTATATTCTCTTCTATTGCACTACCTTAGTAATATGCATAACAAAAATTTGAGTCTTCATAGAAAAAGATTCACTAAGAAATTACAAGGTTTTATAATTTGATGAAATATTCACCAAGTTTTTATAATATTTAATTACTTAGTGAAATATTCGCTAAGATTTTACAATATTTTATAATTTAGTGAAAGATTCACAAAGATTTTACAAGATTCTATTATATAATGAAAGATTAGCCAAAACAAAAAACAAAAAAAATTATATTATTGATAAAATAACCTTTGGATTTTCCTATATATTAGGGAGATTCACCCAATTATTATACATATACATTTTTGGGGTGTTCTTAAAACTATCCCCGATTATGAGGAAAAAATGATATAAGTGGTTTCAAAATAATTTGTTTTCTTGGATGTGAAATGGTAATGATGGAAAATGAAAGCTAGCAGGATTAAAGTTCCCTTAATCAACTTGAATTCTGATCAAAATCCCATCTCCACAATCTTGAGTTTCTACAACTCAATCCTTCCACAACGGATTCTTCCACAACCGTCTTTCCCCAATCCTCTTTCTACAAGCTTCCTTCCATAAGGCCATTTTATCAAGGCTCTTTTCCGTAATTTGCGGATTGCAGATTGCAGTTTCACCAACTCTCACAAGTGAACTTCCACAACTTTACGTTCCTTTCTGCATGTGGATTGCGAAATGCTAGTCCTCCTTTCAACTTTTCCAAAGTTGTCTTCCGCAGTTCGATTTTTTCTGAATCATCAATTCTTTGTGGGCTCGCTTTTAACCATCGATCTATTGCGGATTTCGCATCTTGCCTTCACACTTGCAGATCTTCACTTCTGCTTTGCAGAAGTTAACAACAACCATTGATCTACTGAATTTCACAGATTCTTGGATTATACTGTGATAGTCGAGTTAATCGATGAAATGTTTAATTCATGATACAAAAATGAATCTATGCCATTGGGGATTCTTCAATGTTTTTTTCGAACCATCAAATCGCACACAAACATAGACATAGAGAGCTTAAAATAATATTTTCTGGTTATTGGAGGAAGACATCAAATATATGAAAGCACATGCATAGATTTTAAAAATCTGTTCTTCATTCAATGAACCGACACAATTAAATACTCTCTATTGTCCTTCCCTTATGCATGCTTATACATTAGATCAACTACATTTAAATAAAGCTTCATCAACCTGTCAGATACGAATCGCGAGATATGAACCCCTAAGAAAGGAAATCTACAACTAACCTATCCTCAAGCGACATCTTACAAGATTTGAGGACAATAGTGGCAAATTTCTAGTTATTACAATAATAAAAAAATCCTGAAAACTAACCCTATTCTTCTAGAATTTGATTACATGGAAATGAAAAAAAAACATTGACTGCTTATTCAACAAATAGAGGACTTTGTCTCAATGCTCTTGCATCATAATTCGGGGGAAGAAAATAAATTTTCTGTAATACCCCGGTTTTAATCCTCACTTGCATTAAAATAAATAGGATACATATATTGTAAATAATCTTGGTGCGGAGCTAAAGGCCAAGGCCCCACCATATATTTGGTTATGTTGAGTTTTTTATTAGGAATGGTCACCGATGGTATATCAGGACATGCAGCATATATTTAATTATGGCATCATGTAAACATGTGTTTTAATTNTCAACCAGCTATGTTCGTAGCAACTAAATTGAGAAAGGGCATGATTCCTAAGGATAAGGAAAAAGGGGGGGGGGGATGTGGAACATTGAGTCATGAGGAAAAAGTCTATGTGTCGCCACCTCCCTTGGTTAATTTTTCATTTGTTAGCTGAGGCAGCGATTGGCTGGCAAGCAGACCACTACCACGCCATGCTTGCTCTCCTCTCCACGATGTGGGAACCGTTTCTTCCCACTCCCTCAGATCTTGGCCGTTCGTCTTCCTCATGCAGGACAGGGGAATAAAACGTTTTACCAACCATTGTGTGGGGGTTCGCTCTCTCTCTCTCGTGCTGATTGCTGGTCTGTAATTCATTTTTCTTCCATCCACACAGAGAACCGATTTTTTCCTCCACGCATTGGACTGTGTACTGTTTTTGTTCACCATTCGGATCGTAGTGGAAATTATTGGGATTGCTTTTCCACGAATTGATGGAATCGGGGGTGATTCTTCCTGTGAATCCGTGTTGAACTGTGTATGTTGGCCGTGAATTTTGATCATTTTCTCATCTGTGTAAGTTTCCCTATGAAAGTATTGAAGGTTGGATCATTGTGGGTTCATCGGATTGGTCCCTGGACTATTTTTTTGGGTTGGTGAATGATGGCTTGAGATGCTTGACAAACCTGGTGGAATGAGAACCACACGGACAGATCTATTGAGTTGGATTTCTTCTCCACAACCCCTGAAGAGCACTGGAGGGAAGATCAAGGGCTGAGGGACTGCGTTGCAGAGAAGGGGATGAATTCCTTGTGTTGGGTGTGTGTGGGTGTTCTAGAATCCAGGCTGGTTCTGGTGTTGGTGTCCGCAGCTCTTCAGTGAGCTCACCAACTTAGCATTAGACTTTCCCCATCTCCTGTTCGCCTGATAAACCCAATTGTGTTGGCTTGGATGAACTGTGTACCCTTTTTGTGTTGTTATTCCTTGCTATGTGTAAGCCTGTTAGTTCCTTATTCCTTGGGGAGTCATGCCCGGCTCGGGGGTGGTAGCATTGCTGAAAGATCCAGGAGCATGCTAGCCTATGGTTGGGTGGAACGTTGCAGTGACATAGCTGGTTGCGGAACGATTTATTTATAAAGATAATTAATCTTCTCTATTTCACTTCTGCAATCCCATTACTGTTAATGATCATGATGAACATGTTGAATGCTTGTATGAATGTATGTTACTTCCACTATGTATGATAAATAATCTTGTATGCATGTTTTAGTTCAAGCATTTTATTTCAGCATTTCAACAATAATAATGAATGTACACGTTCATGGGGCTAGATGTCCAATTTTTTTTTGGGTGTGTAGTAGCGTCCTCTTCGCCGGTCAGAGGGTCGGGGACGTTACAGCGGGGTATTAGAGCTCATGTTGCAGCATGGGCTTGAATGGACCACCAAGATGTAGCGGCAGAAGCTGGATTGATTTCTGCCCAGCAAGGATCAAAATTTGATGACAGCAAACTCCTAAAAATTGCCTAAGTGTTGACAGTAGGAACACTTAGTGGTTCAGACTTCTGACGTAGCGGAAGGGTTAGTGGAAGAGACTTCCACTGTAGTGGAAGAGCTAGCAGAAGTGCGCCCGAAGGAGGATGTTTGGAGGTAAAAATTTGAAAATTTTGGTTAAGTGTTGAAATCATCGGCTATCGGAAGAAATTAGTTGTTCATCTATCTGTCGTTGCGGAAGTCAAAGTCACTAGACTTCTGACGAGAAAGGACTTCTGATGCCGGTTAAAGTAAGTTCACCGATCGAAAGGAGATAATAGTTCGAGTGTCCACCGTTGCCGATGGAGAAATGACTAAGCGTCTGACGAGAAAGACCTCCGACTGCCGACACTACAAGAAAATTAAGTTGAAAAATTTTCTAAGTATAGAAGATCATCGACCAATCAGAAGTAGAGAGTGGTTGAGCGCCTGCTGTTGCGGAAGCCAAAACCACTAGCCTATCGATGAGGAAATACTGCCGCTGGAAGAAGATAGCGGTTCGAGCGTCCGCCATTGTGGAAGATGAAAGCACTAAGTCTTCCAACGAGAAATATTGCCGACGCCGAAAGTTCAATATTTTTTCTAAGTAAAGGGGCAGCCATCGAAAGGATTTCGTCTTTGGTGTGCCGCCGTTGTGGAAGCTGAAGGCACTAACCGGCCGATGAGAAAGACAGCCGATGCCACAAGAAAAATTTAAAATTGTTCTAAGTAAACAGCCGCTGATCGGAAGAAGTTAATGTTTGGTGTGCCTCTGTTGCGAAAGCCAAAAGAACTAGTGTTCCGATGTAAGAAGTTTGTCGATGTCGATCTGGTTGTGCCGCCAATCAGAAGAAGAATGAAGATCGTGTTCCACTATTGCGGCTACTGATGGACTATTGTTTCAAAGGATTAATGGAGCTGATAGCCGATGTACAGTGGAGGAATTAGTGGTTTCGACCGCCGAAATGCCATATGGATAGTTGAAAGAGAGCCGATTCTGTGCAGGGAAATTTCAAGATTTTCAAGTGGGATTTTCCCACAGATTTTGACTGTTTTTCAGTGGGATTTTCGGCTATTTCCCAGTGGATTTTCAAGGCCGAAAATGGAGAAAGTGGCAGCGGTCTAATGTGCCAGATTGCATGAAAATTAAATATTTACAAAAAAAAAAAAACGAGGGCGCTGCCCTTGACCCACAAGGGGGAAAACCCCCTTGACCCCCGTCGTCCCCCTCAGATAGACGTTCTTTGATGAAGGAAATCTTGTGTTTGGGAAAATTTGTTATTTTATGATTTTTTTTTTCCAAGAAAAAGGTAAGTAGTTTGATTTATATTAATACTATGCATCTAATAGTTTGCTACTAACACATTACAGAACTTTAGATAACTTCCAAGAGCATTACTCCAGAAAGAACAGTGTGGTAAAGCCAGAGGTGGTTCAGTCATGAGAACCCATGATGGGTATGATGCTCGAGATTCTTACGAGCGAGCAAAAGATGCCATGGGAGAAAATGTCCATAATAGGAATGATGACATTGAGTCCAATGGAAGGAGATTCCAAGAGACACCACCAGATGTTGCAGCCACCATGAGAAGCTTAATAAAATCCCAAGAAGAACAGCACCAGTTGAATGCTGCCATATTGGAAAGCTTGACAGACTTGCAGAAAAAGATAGATTTTGGACGAGGTACATCAAGAGCAAAAGGCAGCAAGAGCAGCACTAGGAGAAGGAGAAGGACTTCTACTGGATCGTCTGACTCCGAAGAATCCAGTGGAGATACAAGTTCATCTCCTCATAAAAGGAAAAGAAAGAGACACCATCGGGATCGCTCTCGAGATGAGTTTAGGAAAGCTAAACCTCCTACATTTGATGGTGAGGTAAAGACGGGGCAAGAAGCTGAGGCTTAGCTTCTTGGGATAAAGAAGTACTTTCAGGTGCAGGATTATTCAGGGAACATGAAGGAAAGAGTTGCCATATTCAATCTGAATGGAAGGGAATCCATTAGGTGGGAACACTTCAAGTAGGTAAAAAGGATCAGTGAAAGGAAACTGAAGTGGAAACAGTTCAAGAAGTATTTCAGGAAGAAATACCTCTCAGACAGGTATTATGATGACAAGATTAAGGAGTTCCATGAGCTGAGATTGGGACAGCAAACCATGGATGAACATGCAAATAATTTTTTGGAGCTGTTGAGGTATGTCCAGTACATTAGATATGAAAAAGTGAAGGTCCAACGATTCCTAAGTGGATTGCCTCAAGCTTACAAAGATAGAATTGAGTTCTATGAGCCGAGAACTCTTGAGGAAGCAATAAGAAAAGATAAGTATTGTTATGAGAAAAGCAAAGGTAAACCTGATTACCATAAGGCATGGAAGGACAAGAAGAATGAAAAGTTGGACCAAAGAAAGAAAGGTTTCAAACCTTCTAGATTCAAGAATCAGCAGAAGCAGCCCTCCCAAGCTGTGAGTGATCCAGTTGGAGTGACAGGTGGAAAGCCTAAAGAGCCACATTTGAATAAAGGTCCACTCAAATGTTGGAAATGTGAAGGACCTCACTTGCATAGAAATTTTCCACTAGAGAATGAGAGTGCAAGACCATCTTATAACATTCAAGAAGCAGAAACAGTGGGTCAAGTAGCAAGGGTAGTCTCTAGGATTTATGCAGCGCTGGAGGACCGCCAAGAAGATCACCAGTCAACTGTGGTTGAATTAGTAGGTAAGATTGTTGAGCAATCTATTTCTATTTTGATTGACCCTGGTTCTATGCATAGTTACATTACCCCTAGAGTAGTGGAGATTTGTGCTTTTAAGAAGATAAAGCATAGGAAGTCTTGGTTAGTTCAGCTAGCGATTGGAACTAAGAGAAAGGTCAGTGAAGTGGTAAAGAAATGTCCATTGGTCATGGATGGGTTGGTCACTTGTGTAGATCTGAATGTTCTACCGCTTGGTTCCTATGATGTTCTCATTGGGATGGATTGGTTAGAAGCTCACAGGGTGAAGCTTGACTATTACAGTAAGACTTTCGAATGCATGAATGAAGAAGGGAACCTAGTAGTTGTGAAAGGCATTCCAAAGGTGATTTCAGTACGGCAGGTTTCAGCAATGCAGTTAAAGAATTTTTGTAGGAAGGGTTGCCAGTTGTATGCAGCCCATATTCTGGAGACATCAGGAGATGAAGCTCCTAGGTTGGAGGACTATCAGGTGTTACAGGAATTCAGGGATGTGTTTCCTGATGAGATTCCAGGGCTTCCTCCAAAGAGTGACATTGATTTCACTATTGAACTTGTGCCAAGATCAGCACCAGTGTCCAAGGCACCCTACAGAATGAGTACACCAGAGATGCTAGAGTTGAATATGCAACTGCAAGAGTTGTTGGAAAATAAGTATATCCGATCGAGTGTATCTCCTTGGGGAGCACCAATTCTGTTTGTAAAGAAGAAAGATGGTACACTCAAGTTGTGTATTGATTATAGACAATTGAACAAGGTTACGGTGAAGAATAAATACCCTTTGCCTAGGATTGATGACCTATTTGATCAAATGAGAGGAGCGAAGGTATTTTCCAAGATTGACTTGAGGTCTGGGTACCATTAGGGAAGGATCAAGGATGAATAAATTCATAAGATAGCCTTCAGGACAAGGTATGGGAATTATGAGTTTGTAGTGGTACCATTTGGTCTCACCAATGCACCAGCTACATTTATGTGCCTTATGAATAGTGTCTTCAGTAAGTATTTGGACAAGTTTGTTCTTCTTTTCCTTGATGACATTCTTGTTTATTCTAAGAATGAGGAAGAACATGAAGGGCATTTGAGATTGACATTACAATTGCTCAGGGAGCACCAGTTGTATGCAAAACTGAGCAAGTGTGACTTCTATAGAGATAGAATTCAGTACTTGGGTCACATTATCTCAGAGGAGGGTATATCTGTGGACCCTGAAAAGATTGAAACCATTATGAATTGGCCTACTCCAAGAAATGTGACAGACGTAAGATCTTTTATGGGACTTGCAGGATACTACCGGAGGTTCATTGAGCGATTCTCCAAAGTTGTACATGCCATCACTTCTTTGCAAAAGAAGGGGATGAAGTTTGAATGGACATCAAGGTGTGAAGAAAGCTTCCAGAGGTTGAAGAGTCTTCTCACTAGTGCACCAGTACTGAAGGTTGCAAATCCAGAGAAAGATTTTGTAGTGTGTACCGATGCATGTGGACAAGGGCTTGGAGGAGTCCTTATGCAAGATAACCACATGATATGTTATGAGTCAAGAAAGCTGAAGGAGCATGAGAAGAACTATACCACTCATGATCTAGAGCTTGCAGCCATAGTACATTCCCTCAAGATGTGGAGGCATTACTTGATGGGTAGGAGATTTGATCTCAGAACAAATCATTGTGGACTGAAGTATTTGTTTGATCATCCTACTCTGAATGCTAGGCAAGCAAGATGGCTAGAATTTTTATGTGAGTTTGATTTTGAAATCAAGCACATAAAGGGAAAGGAAAATAAGGTAGCTGATGCACTTAGCAGGAAGGTACAGGAAATGCATGTGGCATCTCTTAGTATCTGCCAATCAGATTTGAGGCAACAGATTGTTAGTCATGCTGCTGGAGATGAATTGTATGAACAGGTAAAAGACAAACTGCAGCAGCAAAGTCTCAAGAAGAGGTATGAGGGATATAAATTGGAAGAAGATGGACTTCTCACTTTTAAAGGTAGAATTTATATTCCACATGTAGCAGATTTGAGGAGAATTGTTATGGATGAAATCCATCAAGCTCCGTATTCTGGTCATCCAGGATATTAGAAGACAATTGCTACAGCTAGAAAGCAGTACTTTTGGCCGAGAATGAAAATGGATATGGCTGAGTACATTTCCAGGTGTATGAAATGTCAATAGGTAAAGGTTGAGCATCAACATCCAGCAGGCTTGTTGTAGCCTTTGCCAGTTTCGGAATGGAAATGGGAAGTTATTTCCATGGATTTTATTACAGGATTTCCAATGACTTGGAGACAACATGATTCTATCATGGTTGTGGTAGACAAGTTGAATAAGGAATCACATTTTATACCAATGAAGTCTACGCATAAGACTGATGACATTGCAAAGATCTTCATGAAGGAGATTTTTAAATTGCATGGATTACCTAAGGCAATAGTTTTTTACAGAGATGTCAAGTTCACTTCCAACTTTTGGAAGGGGTTGTTTGCAGATTTAGGTACAAAGTTAAACTTCAGCACTGCATACCATCCGTAGGAAGATGGGCAGACAGAGAGAGTTAATCGGGTGCTTGAAGACATGCTTTGTATGTATGTGATGGACAAACCAACCAAGTGGGAAGATTACTTGCACTTGGTAGAGTTTGCTTATAACAATGGATAGAAAGCATCCTTGGGGATGAGTCTATACGAAGATTTGTATGGAAGATGGTGCAGGACACCAGTGACTTGGGACAACCCGGTAAACATAATTGTGCTTGGACCAGAATTGCTCAAGGAAATGGAGCAAGAAGTTGCAAAGATTAGGCAGAATCTGAAAGCAGCACAGGACCAACAGAAAAGCTATGCAGATAAGCATAGGGTGAATAGGGAGTTTAGTGTTGGGGATCATGTTTACCTCAGAGTGAGGGCAAAGAAAAGTTCCTTGAAGCTTGGAAGTTGTGCCAAGTTGTCACCTAGATATTGTGGGCCATTTGAAGTGCTTGAGAGAATAGGGCCTGTTGCATATAAACTTGCATTGCCTGCTAATACTAGAGCTCATAATTTTTTTCATGTTTCTTTGCTTAAGAAATATGTACATGATCCTAACCATGTGATAAATTGGGATGTGATTCAGGTGGAACCCGAGGGAGAATTCCAAATCGAGCCAATGTGCATCCTCGACAGGGAAGGTCACAATGCTCTGGAACCGAGCCATAGGGCAGTTAAAGGTGTAGTGGAAGCATTACAGACCTGAAGAGGCTACGTGGGAGCTGGAGGATGCCATGCAATTGGCACATCCATTTTTGTTCAATCCTGCGGAACAATGAGGCAGTACCAGTGTAGCATTTTGTTCAAATTTTGTAAAGCACTGAGGATAGTGCTATTTAATGGGGAGGGGAATATAATACCCGGGTTTTAATCCCCACTTGCATTAAAATAAATAGGATACATATATTGTAAATAATCTTGGTGTGGAGCTAAAGGCCAAGGCCGCACCATAGATTTGGTTATGTTGTGTTTTTTATTAGGAATGGTCACCGATGGTATATCGGGACATGCGGCATATATTTAATTATGGCATCATGTAAACACACTTTTTAATTAAACAACTCAACCAGCTATGTTCAGAGCAACTAAATTGAGAAAGGGCATGATTCCTAAGGATAAGGAAAAAGGGGGGGGATGTGGAACATTGAGTCACGAGGAAAAAGTCTATGTGTCGCCACCTCCCTTGGTTAATTTTTTTTTTGTTAGCTGAGGCAGCGATTGGATGGCAAGAAGACCACTACCATGCCATCCTTGCTCTCCTCTCCACGACGTGGGAACCATTTCTTCCCACTCCCTCGGATCTTGGCCGTTCATCTTCCTCATGCAGGACGGGGGAATAAAACGTTTTACCAACCGTTGTGTGCGGGTTCACTCTCTCTCTCTCTCATGCTAATTTCCAGTCTGTAATTCATTTTTCTTCCATCCACACAGATAACCGATTTTTGCCTCCATGCATTGGACTGTGTACTGTTTTCGTTCACCATTCGGATCGCAGTGGAAATTATTGGGATTGCTTTTCCACGAATTGATGGAATCGAGGGTGATTCTTCCTGTGAATCCATGTTGAACTGTGTATGTTGGCTGTGACTTTTGATCATTTTCTGATCTGTGTAAGTTTCCCAGTGAAATTATTGAAGGTTGGATCGTTGTGGGTTCATCGGATTGGTCCCTGGACTATTTTTTTGGGTTGGTGAATGATGGCTTGAGATGCTTGACAAACCTGGTGGAATGAGAACCACACGGACAAAGCTATTGAGCTGGATTTCTTCTCCACAACCCCTGAAGAGAACTGGAGGGAAGATCAGGGTCTGAGGGACTGCATTGCAGAGAAGGGGTTGACTTCCTTGTGTTGGGTGTGTGTGGGTGTTCTAGAATCCAGGATGGTTCTAGTGTTGGTGTCTGCAGCTCTTCAGTGAGCTCACCAGCTTAGCATTATCCTTTCCCTAGCTCCTGTTCGCCTGATAAACCCAACTGTGTTGTCTTGGATGAACTGTGTACCCTTGTTGTGTTGTTATTCCTTGCTATGTGTAAGCATGTTAGTTCCTTATTCCTTGGGGAGTCATGCCCGGCTCGGGGGTGGTAGCATTGCTGAAAGATCCAAGAGCATGCTAGCCTATGGTTGGGTGGAACTTTGCAGCGACATAGCTAGTTGCAGAATGATTTCTTTATAAAGATAAGTAATCTTCTCTATTTTACTTCTGCAATCCCATTACTGTTAATGATTATGATGAACATGTTGAATGCTTGTATGAATGTATGTTACTTCCGCTGTGTATGATAAATAATCATGTATGCATGTTTTATTTCAAGCATTTTATTTCAACATTTCAACAATAATAATGAATGTACACGTTCATGGGGCTAGATGTCCAAATGCTTTTTGGTGTGTAGTAGCGTCCTCTTCGCCAGTCGGAGGGTCCGTGACGTTACATTTTCAATAAGTCTATAGGGTGTACATTGTACTTGGAAATATCTAGTTTTGTCATCCATGTTGCATCTTCAGAAGGATGATCCTTCCACTTGACTAAATAATGAAAATAATCCTTGTCCCTAGTACTCCTTGAAATCCTTTTGTTAAGGATAACTTCAATTTTGGGTTGTTCCTTTTGGGGTAATTTTCCTTTCCAATCTATAGAGGAACCATCTCCACCCGAAGTTGTTTCTTTTGCATACACACCTGAATATTTAAAAGGATATATATCTGAAACATTAAAAATAGGAGAAATATGAAGGTCAGAAGGAAGTTCTATTTCATAGGCATTTGTAGAATACTTCCTTATAATTTTACAAGGTCCAATATTTTTTAGCTTCAATTTATTGTAGGTCCCCTTAGGAAACCTCTCTTTCCTAATATAGGACATCAGTAAATATACAACCTGAAAATTAACTTCCTTTCTTTTCATATATGTTCTCTGTTTGTGTTTTCCTACACTTTCTTGTTATTTCTTCTTCACGTATTCCTCTTGTAGCTCATGCATATTGGATGTAAAATTTTCACCATCTGCACTTGTTCTTTCCTGTCCTCCCAAATTCCTAAGCTCATATACTCTTCTTGGGTTCATTCCATATACAATATTAAAAGAACTCATACCTGTACTTCTATTAGGTGAATCATTATAAGAAAAATTAGCTTGAGCAAGAGATAAGTCCCACTGCTTCGGATTTTCATACACAAGATTTCTCAGTATGTTTCCCAAAATACTATTTACCACTTCAGTCTTACCATCAGTATGAGGATGATAAGCATAGCTAAAACTGAGATTGGTACCTAGCTTCTTCCATAGATTTCTCCAAAAATTATCAACAAATTTAGTATCCCTGTCAGACACAATGCTTAAAGTTAAACAATGCAACTTCACAATTTCTGAAAAGAATAAGTTAGCAATGGTTGCTGCATCATTGGTCTTCTTACAAGAAATAAAATGAGCCATTTTTGAAAACATATCCACTACAATATAAATAGAATCATTTCCCATTTGAGTTCTAGGAAATCCCAAAACAAAATCCATACTAATGTAATCCCAAGGCCTAGTTGGAATAGGTAGGTTTTGATAAAGTCCAATATTTTGTCTTCTCCCTTTTGCATGTTGAAATATCCTTCATTTTTCAACAAATTTATTTACATCATGCTGAATTCTTGGCCAAACATAGAAGGTACTCACCTGAGAAAATGTTTTATCTTGTCCAAAATGTCCTGACAAACCTCCACTGTGTTTCTCCTATATCAATTTTTCTCTCATAGAACACTTTGGAATACATAATTTACTAGTTTTGAATAGAAATCCTTCATGTATCACATAGTCTAACCATTGGATTCTATTATGGGTAATTGGATTCTCACAGGCTGCATATACATCTTTGAAATCCACATCTTCATTATACATATCAATCAAATTTTCAAATCCCAAAGTACTAACCTTAATATCCTACAAGAGAAAACTTACTCTCCTTAAAGCATCAACAACTTTATTATATTTTACACTTGTATGTTGGATCACAAAGGTAAAGTTCTACAACAATTCCACCCACTTAGCATGCTTCTGATTTAATTTAGGTTTACTATTTATAAACTGTAAAGCATGATTATCAGAATATAATACAAACTCTTTAGGAATCAAGTAATGTCTCCATTTATTGAGAGCTTTCAACAACATATAACTCTTTGTCATATGAGGAATAATTATGTTTTTCCTATTCAACTTCTCACTGAATTATGCTACTGGTCTCTGTTCTTGATTCGGAACAACCCCTATCATTGTCCCACTAGCATTTGTCTCTACGTGGAAAACCTTATCAAAACTTGGAAAATCTAGAACATGATTCTCAATGATCTTCTTCTTCAACAATTTAAAATTTCTGTCAGCTACTTCTGTCCACTTGAAATTTTCTCTACTTTCCATAAAAGTGTCTATTATAGGTTCACAAATTTGGCTAAAATTTCTGACGAATTCTCTATAAAATATTGCAAGGCCATGAAAACGTCTTACCTCATACACACTCCTTGGAACTAGATAACTTAAAATTGCTTGCACCATATCTGGATCCATCTTCAACCCTTCTTCTGAAACTACGAATCCTAAATAAATCAACTCTTTTTTTCAAGAAACTACACTTTTTCAGATATATCAACAACTTCTCCTTTTGCAAGGTTTTCAACACCATCTTAATATGTCTCTAATGTTCTTCTCTATTCCGACTAAAAAAAATAATATCATCCGGATACACTATCACAAATTTTCTAGTGTATTCCTTCAAGACCTCATTCATCAATCTCATAAAAGTACTAGGTGCATTAGTAACACCAAATGGAATTACTAACCATTCATACAATCCAGTATTAGTCTTGAATGCATTTTTCCATTCATCCCCTTCTCTTATTTTTATTTGATGATAACCACTTTTCAAATCTATCTTTGAAAAATACGTTGAACTACTCAAACAATCCATCAGATCATCAATACAGGGTAAAGAAACTCCATACCTGATAGTGATATTATTAATTGCTCTGGAGTGAGTGCACATTCACCATCAACCATCCTTCTTTGGGCTAAGAACAATGGGTACTGCATAAGGAATCAAAGTCTCCTTCACCAATCCTTTATCCAACAGCTCCTTAACCTGATGCTTGATTCCTTCATTCTCTTGAGGAGTTAATCTGTATGTTGCTTTATCAGGTAAACTTGCACCATGTATCAATTCAATATGATGACTAATACTTCTCAAAGGAGGTAAATAATTTGGTAATTAATCCATAATAATATCAACATATTCATTATGAAAAATTATAACTTCAGTAGGAAAATCATCTAAATTTGTAGAAGTTAAAATTACCTTTGGTTTACCAATAAGAGAAAAATGTAGCTCATCCTCCTTCTCGAATTCTTGCAATAGTTCCTTCTCAGTCATAAGCAAAATATTTGACCTTGGACCTTCTTGAACTGCTTCATCTTCTAATGGTGACAATGTATGTCTTTTTCCATCCTTTTCTAAAGCATAAGTGTTCTTTCTTCCATCATGAACAAATTTTCTGTCATATTTCCATGGCCTCCCTAAGAGTATATGGAACACATCCATAGGAATTATATCACATAACACACATCTTTATAAGTACCAATTTTAAACTCCACATTTCACTGCTCATTCACTAAGATCTTATGTCCTTTCTGTAACCAAGACACTTTATAAGGAGTTGGATGTTTCATCCTCTCCAATCCCAACTTTTCTACCATCTCTATGGATACCAAATTATCTATACTACCACTGTCAATGACCATTTTACAACACTTACCTTGCGACTTACATTTAGTCATGAACAAAATCTTTCTCTGGGATGGTTCGTGCACTTTCTTATCTATCTTTACCAAAATTCTTTTTAGCATAACAGATTCTCCTTCCTCAGGAGGACTATTTACCTTTGTTTCTTCATTGGATTCCTCACAAGCTTCATCAATATTTGCATTCCTCTGAGCTGCAATTTTATTCCTTGGACACTCCCATGACATGTGCTCAATTCCTCCAAATGTATAACATTTCACTTCTCTATTTCTTCCTCTGCCTCTACCTCCCCTGTATCCTCCTCTTTAGGGTTTGTGACTACTAGATACTTCTGCCTCATCCTTATAGGTATGAAACTTACCTCCTCTATTTGGAGATCCTCTGACTGGACCTCTCCCTCGATTATTCTGGTTCTGTCTTCTTAGTATATTTTCTTCTACCTTTAAGGATGACTGGTAAGCATCTTCAAAAGTCTTCAATTTCAAAAAAATAATCTCATCTTGTATCTCAAATATCATTACATTTATATATCTGGCCACTCTTTCTATGTCTCCTTGTGTCTATCCAACTCTAATACTCAGCTTAAATAACTCTTCAGTATATTCCTTAACAATCATACCTTTCTATATAAGGTTATGTAGCTTTTTAAATAGATTCAAGTGATAATCCTTAGTAATAATTTGGCTCTTAATTTTATACAACATGTTATCCCAAGAATGGATTTTAGACTTACCTCTTATTTCTTTGTAAATCTAGAGTTCGTCCCACCAGATAGATGCATGTCCTTTTAGTTTGGTCGGTGCATATCTCACCTTATTTTTATATTCAATTTATTCAAAGTCAAAATACTTATTTAAATCATTGATTCACTCCATGAGTTATTCAACATTAATATTAGTTTCATACATAGGGAATTCAACTCTGGGTCTATTACTATCCCTCATCACCATCTTCATGACATTTACTTCTTTAGCAACCTCCTCTTGCTCATTTTCAAAGGATTATTCTTCATCATTGGTGTCTATATTCTTTGAGTTATTTCCCTCCATAGCTTCCATTATGTCCTATATTTCTCTTACTTCCCTTTGGGTGTCTGTCTCTGCATCTTGTCTTCCTCGACCACATCCTACAGGAACTCCATGTGCTCTCCCTTGTCTTTGAATTATTCTTCTACAGTTTTTGATAAGCTCTGATACCAAAAAATGATGGAAAATGAAAGCTAGCAGCCCTAAAGTTCCCTTAATCATCCTGAATTCTAATCAAAATCCCCTTTCCACAATATTGAGTTTTCGCAACTGAATCTTCTACAAATGTATTTCCGCAAGCTTTGTTTTGCAATTCCTTTTCTGCAAGGCTATTTTCCACAATTTATGGATTGCGGATTGCGGTTTCACCAAATTTCACAACCAAACTTTCACAACTTTGCGGTCCAACGGTCCTTTCCACATGCGGATTGCGGAATGCGAGCCCTCCTTCCAACTTTTCCAATGTTGGCTTCCATAATTTGATTTTTTCTTAATCATCGATTCTTTGCGGCCTCTCTTCCGACCATCGATTTTTTGCGGGTTATGGATCCCACCTTCACACTTGCGGATCTTCACTTCTCCTTTGTGGAATTTAGCCACAATCGTTGATCTACTGAATTTCAAAGATTCTCATATTATACTGTGATAGTTGAATTAATCCATGGAATGATTAATTCATGATGGATAAATGACTCTACGCTATTGGGAATTATTCAATGTTTTGTCAAACCATCAAATCACACACATACATAGACATAGAGAGCTTAAAATCATATTTTCTGGTTATTGAAGGAAGACATCAAATATATGAAAGCACACACAGATATTTTAAAACTATGTTCTTCATTCAATTAACCAACACAATTAAATACTCTCTATTATCCTTCCCTTATGCATTCTTATACATTAGATCAACTACATTTAAATAGAGCTTCATGAACCTGTTAGATCCGAATAGCAAGATATGAACCCCTAAGAAAGGAAATCTAGAACTAACATATCCTCGTGCAACCTATTACTAGATTCAAGGACAATAGTGGAAAATTACCATTTATTACAATTAAAAATAAATCCTAAGAACTAACCCTATCCTTCTAGAATTTAATTACATTGAAATTCAAAAACAACATTGACTGCTTATTCAACAAACATAGGACTTTGTCTCGATACTCCTGCATTAGGTAATGATTGCAATTATAATGTTCAATTTTTGTATTTTTCCTATAATGGATTTTCACCTATTTTGGCATTTGGTTTTCAATTGAGTGTGCTTCTATTTTTGTATGTGCATTCTGAATATTAATAATGTAGGTGGGCATGTTTCCGACTTTTTGGAAATGTACCAATTTGTAAATTATTTTTTGGGTGTGTTTTAGATGGTGGAAATGTTTCCTACTTCAAAATGTCATAAATTCGATTTGGTTTCAAAAACACAGTAGCCTTTTTCATCTTGGTTTCTATTCTTAGCTTGTACATGTTTGCATCTTTAGTGGTGAAATGTTGTATTCACATAGTCTGGTCATTGGCTCATACATGTATAAAGGAAAATTTAAATATATTTTTCTATGAGATGTTTTGATGTTCAAAATGTATTCATTGTTGATATTTATGTTTGTAGAGACTAGATTGCAAACTAGGCCAAAGACTACATAGCTTAGTTTACACTAGGGTATTATGCCATGTACATTTTTATGCATGCACTTATCATTCCTAAAATCATGTTCATGTCATTTATAATAGGATCATTTTTTGGACTAACAAAAGGTTTGTCCTTGGTTTTATTAACTGCAATTGTTGGTGCATCATCCTACTATATCTTGTCAAAATTTATTGGGAGGGCCATTTTCTTTTGGTTTTGGCTAGAGAAACTAAGATTTTTTTGATCCCATATATACATTTTTTATACTCCAAAAGATATGTATAGACTATACTAAATATTGACAATAGTAACAAATGCAAAACTTCCCCATAATATTTTTCCCACATCCAATTTAAGTTGTTTGATAATTTTTAGAATAATCAAACCCATAGTTACTGATATTTGGCATTAATTAATCATTTTTGTCTTATTCCTAGATTCTTAGTTTCCTTACTATGCTAGTTGGCATCCACTTGCACCTAGAAGTCAAAAAATACCAAAAATGGCTTAAGGAGCACTTTATAAAAATCATGGAATTGATTTTGGAAACTCTGTAGTAATTCCAGAATAGTAAAATCCATGTTCTTCTTTTTCTGAAATATGCCTCGATTTTCAACAGTTTTAAGGCAAAAGGGAAAAGCTAGCATAGGAGTAACTGTCTTGTTTTTTTCCTTAACCATAATCCTTATTTTTCTCCATCCAAAATCATGGATCTAATATATTTCCATCAATTATCATTTGTCACACTCGATTCATCCAATTTGTGAGCATCTTAACACATTAGGAAAGTGATTTATGCACCTATGGGGGATTTTGACTAGTTTAGTAAGCCTGCATTTTGTCCAATTCGAATAACATCCTTATTCTTTCATATATCTGATGTAATTATATATTTTTTAATCCTATTACTTGATGAGGTTGGATGATGTACACTTATTAAATACAGGATTGTGTTATGCTCCAATTTCTGTCTCCTTTTTGTGGAATTTTGCATGTTTGATTAGCAATTTTGTGAGTGTAATTGTTCTACTACTTGGGTTCAATTTCAACATGGTATTAGAGCCTTTTTACTTTTATTATTTCATTCCATATTGCTATTGTAGGTTTGGCATCATTGATTGGGAGCATATTTTGCTGGTTGAGGGGCACAATTGTTGAGATATGGACCGATCTCAAACGATCATCTTGACTCCATTCAATTTCTTCGAATGGAAAGCTATGATGGAAATTTTGTTGAGGTAAAAGGGCCTATATATATTACCATGGAAACTGAGGCATATCCTAATGCAAATGCAAAGAAAATTAAATGGAACAACAGGAGGGATGAGGCCTATAGTTTTTTGTGCTTGAGCATTTCAAGAGACCTTTTTATCCATATTGAAGGATTTACATCGCCAAATGAGTGTTGGGAGAATATTGAAGATATTTATGGAAATAAAAATGAAATGAGAGGAAACCAAATAGAGAATGAGCTGATCTCATTGAGTCCCAGTAGCTTTGAATCATTGTAGCTATACTTTTCCAATTTTAAGTCCCTTGTTCTGTAGTTAAAACAGTGTGGAATCGAAAAGAAGGATGAGAAACTATTATCAACCATACTTTCGAAGCTTGGTCCTAAATACTTAGTGTTTGTTTTAACCTGACATGCCACCAAATTGATAGCACAATCCTGGAATATTCCTAAGCTTACTGAGTTCATGGAATCCCTCACCTAGGAAAAATATAAATTGGTAATGATGGGCACCATCAAACCTTCCAAATACCAAGATTTGCTTTCTAGAGATTCTATGGTGGATTAAAAAGGAAAGAATAAAGGAAAAAATCCACCCGAGAAAAAGAGAGACAAGTTGAAGTCTCAAGAGGATCCCTTAGGTTCCAAGAAGAACAAATGTGAAATGAGCAAGTGTACATATTGAAGTAAGGGCTATCATCCTCATAGCTCTTGTATGAAAAAATAAAATTGACATGTTTACCCAAATCCTAGAGAAGAATAACATCTCCCTTCCTAAATGTGTAAGAAAGAGGGAAGGAGGATCAAATTCAGATGACAAGGAGAGAGTACATGACTTGGTTGCTAGCACTTCAAGATCATACACATTCATCATTGATTCTGGAGCTTCTAGACACATGGTTTCGATAAGAGAAACTTTATCCTCTATTGATGATTTGAAAGGCCCAAAAATTGTTTTAGGATATGACTCTGTTACTGATAGTATGTGGAAGGGTAGGATTTACGTTGAACCTGGTTCCTTCAATGATGTGTTGTATGTCCCAGGTCTAGCTTCTAACCTCTTGTCAGTGTATCAGATGACCCACACTGGGTCTCCAAAGAAAGTCATCTTCTCTCCCAATGAATTTGAAATCTCAGTAATTTCGAATGGTAAATTCATAGCAAAAGGTGTTGTGGATCATAGTTTGAAGGTATACATGTTTTTCAATTTCTCACTCATTCTAATGAAGCAAGAAAATTTTGGCATGAGAGATTTGGCCATAAAAAATACAAGTGTATTTCATATTTGAGTGACAAATACATGGTCATAGGGTTACCAAAGATCAATTTTTCTAAAGGAGTCTTCCAAGGTTGCATCCTAGGAAAACACCTAAAGCACAAGTATGAGAGAGCTTGTCATAAGGGAACTTCTGCACCCCTCAAGTTAATCCATAGTGAAATTTCTGGTCCATTCCCTCATATGTCCATGATTCAAGCCAAATATGCACTAACCTTCATATATGACTTTTCCAGGTATAGTTGGCTCTACTTCCTAAAGCATAAGTCTGAAGTTTTTTACCTCTTCAAGGTCTTTCAAGCCTTGGTTGAGAACGAGTCTGGGAGGAAACTCAAGATCTGAAAATATGATAATGGAGGAGAGTATGTCAATTCTAAGTTCATCCATTATTGTGAATATGTCATTATCTATATGCATCATTCTATTCCCTACACAACTCAACAAAATGGTGTTGCTTACAGGAAGAATAAATTACTCAAGGAGATGGAAACTTTCATGACAGAGTCTAAAACTTTTCCACTGAAGTTCTAGGATGAATCTATAAATTTTTCATCCTATATATAAAATAGGGTGCCACACAAGAAACTTTATGGAATCCCTCCTTCCGAAGCTTGGAGTGGGCACAAGCCAGATGTGACCCATTTCAGGATTTTTGGTTCAAAGGCTTGGGCTAGAATTCCAACTGAAAATAGGAAGGCTTTGCAACCCCAAAGCCAAGAGTGCCTATTTTTTAGGTATTATGAAGATTAAAAATGGTATAATATTATCAACTTTAGCACTCAAAAAATATTTCATTGGAAGGAGTGTTCAGTTTGAAGAAGATCCTTTAGCAAGAGTAGAAGTTGGAGAGTCATCTTCACCACCACAACCACTGATTGTAAGTGAAGAGACTAATGAGTTTTATGTTCTGATATGTTTGATAATTATGATTTAATTTCATATGCTAATATCCCTACAGTTCCAAAATGGGTAGTAGGGACCATTCATGCATATAGAGAACTAGCTGGGAATCCTAGTGACACTGGGAGGACTAGATCTCAATTTGAGAGTGCCCTTTATGCGAAAAATACACTCTTTGCTGAGAAGTGTTATTTGATGGTTTAATAGGATCCCTATACATATGAATATGAATTATATGATCCAATATAGAAAATACCCATGAAGGAAATGATACAATTTACTCTAGAAGAACAACACATGGGAACTAGTTGTTCTACCCCTAGGGAGAAAGATAGTAAAGTGTATGTGGGTTTATAAAAATAAATTTGTTGCTGATGGTTCACCTTTGAAATATAAGGAAATATTGGTATATAATTTATACTCACAATTTCAAGTTATTTATTACAATTATACCTTTGCACCAATGTCAAAGATGGAATCCATAAGGCTATCTTTGGCCATTGCAACTTCAAGGCAATGGGAGGTGCATCACATGGATGTGAAGTGTGCCTTTCTATATGGAGATATAAATGAAGAGATTTCTATGCAGAAACCTAAATTTTTGTGTCTAATCCATATTTATTGTGTAGGTTAAAGAGATCATTGTATGGGTTAAAGCAAGCTCCTAGGGCTTGGTATGCCAAGAATGATGGTTTTTTGTTGTCATGGAATTTTGTTCGATGCAAGTATGATAAGAATGTCTTTTTGAAGATGATTCATGGTTATTTAATGATTATTGTTTTATATATGGATGACCTATTTATTATAGGAATTTCAAATAAAGATATTTCCTCCTTGAAGCATGCAATGAACCATGCCTTTACCATGACATATTTGGGATTGTTGAGCCAATTCTTGGGTCTCGAATTTTTTCAATGCCAACATGGAATCAAATTTCATCATTCCAAGCATGATTTATATCTACTCAACAATTTTATCATGAAGTATTGTAATCCAAGCAAGATTCCATTCCTTTCTTGAGTTAAGCTAGAAGAAGCATGTTCTTCGCCTTCGGTAAATACCACACTCTATAGGCAGTTGATTGGGTGTTTGATTTATTTGACTCATACTCAACCTGATATATATTATGCAATTAGTGTGGAATCCAGACACATGGATCAACCTCATGATATCCATTGGAGGGAATCCAAGAAGATCCTAAACTTTGTTCAAGGAACAAGAACTCATGGGATTTTCTATGTAGCAAAATCTGACTTAGAGCTAGTTAGATTTACTGACAATGATATGGAAGGTAAAAAAATAGATCGAAAGTCTACTTTAGGATATGTGTTCATTCTTGCAGATGGACAAATCAACTGGTAAGGTAAGAATCAAAGTGCCATTTCAGTCTCATCTACAGAGACATAGTATAGAGGAGTTGTGAATGTAGCTACTCAATGTTGGTGGTTGCAGGGGATACTTGGAGAAGTGGGATCGAATAAGAGACTTCCACTACCATCTATTTTGAAAATCAAAGCACCATTTGAATCTCCACCGATCCAGTTCAAATACAATGAACCAAGCACATTGATATTTTTCATACATCGAATACCTTCGAACAATGTCGTTGAAAGTCTCGGAATGAATCACGACTGGGTGACTTGACTGAGTGATCATTGCATCAAGAGCATAGTCCGATGCATCCATATCAATATCAAAGGGCTGATGTAAATTAAGTAACGGAAGTACTGGTGTAGTACAAAGCTTGTTTTTGAGTTGTTCAAAATCTTGTTTTGTGTTAGTGTCCATTTAAAGACAGTTTTCCCATTTCCTTTCGTCAACTGATTCAAAGGCCATGCGATGTGGTTGAAGTCGAGTATGAATTGTCAATATAAATTCACCAAAACAATAAAAATTATTATTTCATGAATGCTTTGAGTGTGTAAATTGAACTGAAGAGATAGAACAATAACACTCACAAAATTGCTAATCAAACATGCAAAATTCACACCAAAGGAGATTGAAATTGGAGCATAACACTAATCTGTATTGAGCAAGTGTACAATAGAAAAACTTGTGAATTAATAGGATTCTAAAATATATAATTACATGATAGGTTTTAATGCATAAGGATTCTATTTGAAATAGTCAAAAAGCAGGCTTACCAAAACTAGTAAAATCCCCCATATGTGCATAAAGCAGTTTCCAAATCTATGAAGATTCTCACGAATTTGCTAAGTCAAGTGGGAAATATAAATATGGATGGAAAGAAAACTCATACATGATTTTAATTGGAGAAAAAGAGGGAGGGTGACATGGGAAAAAAACAAGGCAGTTACACCTAGACTAAATTTTCCTTTTGCCTTAAATCAGCTGTAAAGCAAGGAAGCTTTTAGAAAAAGCATATATGCACTTTAAGGAACCAGGAATAAAGAAAAAATGATAAAATTGGTTTCCATGATGTTTCTCAAGCACTCCATGACTCATTTTTAGCATGTGTTGACTTCTAGGACATGTAGAAGGCAACTAGCATAGAATGGAATCTAGGAAACTAGGTAATAATACAAAAAGTGATTAATTAATGTCAAATGTAGGTAACTATAGGTTGATTATTCTAACACTCCCCTTTAATCTTGAAATTATGAGTAAATATTAGAAAACTATAGGTCCTATCAACAATGTTTATTCACCCTTCACATACTGATTATCCATACAACTAAGGAAAGAGGCAAAAACCTAGTGGGAAAAATCCTCCCTTAAACATGGGCATGAAACAAAATTTGGAAATCTTGTCATCAATCATGCTTCACAGCATGATCAATAATTCCCAATAGTGATTTGGGATTGCTGAAGTTATTCTCACAAAAAACTTTGATGAAGATGTCTACTACTTGTTCTGAAGATGCACAGAAGAGTAGAACAATGGTACCATCATGAACAAGCTGTCCGATGTAGTGCATATGGATCTCAATGTGCTTGGTTCGCTATCTCTGAACTGGATCATTATAGATTCGAATGGTGCTCTGATTATCATAGTAGATAATAGTTTAAAACTCTGATTTGAAGCCACATTCTCAAGGTATCCCCTACAACCACAAACATTGAGTTGTTGCAATTACAACTCCTCTATACTCTGCTTCTATAGATGAGAGTGCTATGGAACTCTGCTTCTTTCTTGGCTAGCTAATTGGCCCTTCTACAAGCATGAAAACATATCCTGATGTAGATTTTTTATCTGTGTTGTCACCTTCCGAATAATTGTCAGTAAACCCAATCAAATCAAGATCAGATTTTGCTTTGTAGAAGATCCCATGAATTCTTGTTCCTTGAACAAATTTTAGGATCCTCTTGGCTTCTGTCCAGTGGATCTCATGAGTTTGATCCATGTATATTGAAGCCACATTTATTTCATAAGATAAATCATTTCAAATGTGTGTAAGATAAAGAAAACACCCAATCATCTACCTATATAGTGTATTATTTACCATAGGAGAAGAACCTACTTATTCAAGCTTAACTCCTGAAAGGAATGGACTCTTGCTTGGATTGCAATATTTCATATTGAACTTGATGAGAAAATATGAAGCATAATTGGCCTGATGTACTTTTATTCTATGTTGGGATTGAGCAATTTCGAGACCCAAGAATTTACTCAACAATCCCAAATCTATCATAGAAAATGCATGGTTCATTGCATCCTTCAAGGAGGAAATCTCTTTCTTTGAACTTCCTGTAATCAGTAGGTCATCAACATACAAAACAATAATCATCAAATAACCATGAATCAACTTCAAATAGAAATTAGGATCAGACTTGCATCGAACAAAACTCAATGACAGTATAAAGCCATCAATCTTGGCATACCAAGCGCTGGGGACTTGCGTGAGCCCATACAATGATTTCTTTAACCTACACAATAAATATGGATTAGAAAAAAAAACCTTAAAGTTTCTGCATGTAAATATCTTCAGTGATATCTCCATTTAGGAAATCACACTTCACATCCATGTGATGTACTTCTTACTGCTTCGAAGCTACAATGGCTAGAGCTAGCCTTATGGAATCCATCTTTGCCACTGGTGCAAAGGTTTCATTGTAGTCAATACCATGTACTTGTGAGTAGCCCTTGGATAAAAATATTTCCTTATATTTCAAAGGTGAACCATCAGCAGTAAACTTAGTCTTGAAGACCCACTTACATTGAACTAGCTTCCTGCCTGGGGGAATATCAACTAGTTCCCAAGTGTTGTTCTTCTGGATTGAGCTGAATTATTCTTTCATGGATGTTTTCCATCTTGG
>LPNX010598818.1:333975-426347 GCA_001517045.1 Pseudotsuga menziesii | reverse complement strand
CTTTAGGAAGTGAACCCAACAATACCTGGAAAAGTCATCTATGAAGGTGAGTGCATATTTGTCTTGACTCATGGACATATGAGGGAATGGACCAGCAATGTCACTGTCAACTCAAGAGGTGCAGAGGTTCTCTCATAACTATATCTCTCATACTTGTGCTCTAGGTGTTTTCCTAGGATACAACCTTGACATACTTCCTTAGAAAACTTGATCTTTGGTAACCCTATGGCCATATATTTTTCACTCAAATCAGAAAGATAATTGTAGTTAAGATGGCCAAATATTTCATGCCAAATATTGCTTTCTTCATTAGCATGAATCGGAATAGAAAAGGGGTTTGAGTAGGGTATAAAATGGGAAAACTTGTATACCTTCGAAGTGTGATCAACAACACCTTTCACTATGAATTTACCATTCAAAATATCAGTGATTTCAACATCATTACGGGAGAATATGACCTTATTTGGAGACCCAGTATGATTCATCTAATACATTGACAAGAGATTAGAGGAAAGACCTAAAACATACAATACATTATTGAAATTACCATGGTCAAGATCAATCCTACCCTTCCTCAAACTATCAGTGAGAGAGTCATCTCCGAAAACTATTGGTGGAACTTTCGACATGTCAAGAGAGGAGAATGTATATTTCATCGAAACCATATTTATAGAATCTTTAGAATCTATGATGAAGCTAGGTGAGCTTGATGTGCCAGCAACCAAGGCATGTACTCTCTCTCTGTCTTTTGAATTTGATCCTCCTTCCCTCTTCTTTGATCAATCAGGAAGGGAGATGTTATTCTTCTCCAGAAGTTGGGTCAACATGTCAATTTTCTTCTTCATACAAGAGATGTTAGGATTCTATCCCTTATTGCAGTATGCGCACTTGCTCATTTCTCCTTTATTCTTCTTCTTCTGAGAGTTCTTCTTGGATCCTTGGGCCTCCTCTTGAGACTTGTTTTTGCCTCTCTTTTGCTCAGGTGGATTTTTATATTTTTTCTTTCTTTTTGAATCTACCATTCAATCTCTAGTAACCAAATCTTGGTATTTGGAAGGTTTGATAGTGCCCATCATGACCAACTTATCTTGCTCTTGTGTGAGAGATTCCATTAACTCTACAAGATTGGGCATCTTCAAGGCTTGAGATGTCAACTTGGTGGCATGGAAGGTCGAAAAAAACACTGAATAGTTAGGACCAAGATTAGAGAGTATGGCCAAGACTAGTTTCTCTTCCTTCTTTTTGATCCGACACTATATTAGCTGCAAAACAAGGACCTTAAACTTGGAAAAGTAGAGTTGCAATGATTCAAAGCTACTGGGAATCAAGGAGATCAGATCATTCTTGATTTGATGTCCTCTCATCTCATCTATCTTTCCAAAAATATCTACAATCTTCTCCCACACTTCATTAGGTGATGTCAATCCATTAAGATGGAAGAGGAGGTCTCTTGAAATGCTCAGACACAAAAGACCATAGGCCTCATCCCTCCTGTTGTGCCTTTAAATTTTCTCTGCAGCTGCATTGGGATTTGCCTCAGTTTCCATGGTCACCCTGTAGAGACATTTCTCTCTCAACAATATCTCCATATCATATTTACACTCAAATAAATTGAATGGAGCCAATATGATCTTCTAAGATTGGTCCATAGCTCAGTAACTGTGCCCTCTAGTTAGCAGAATGCGCTCGCAGTCAAGATGTCAAAACTGCAATAGAAATATGAAATGAAATAAATATATCTACAAAGGCTCTGATACCATGTGGAAATTGAACCCAAGAGATAGAACAATAACTCTCACAAAATTGCTAATCAAACATGCAAAATTCACACTAAAGGAGACTAAAATTGGAGCATAACACTAATCTGCATTGAGTAAGTGTACAATAGCCAACCTTGTGAATTAATAGGCTTCTCAAATATATAATTACATGAGAGTTTCAAATGCATAAGGATTCTATTCGAAATAGTCAAAAAGAAGGCTTACCAAAACTAGTCAAATCCGCCACAGGTGCATAAAGCAGTTTGCAAATCTATGAAGATGCTCACGAATTTTCTAAGTCAAGTGGGAAAGATAAAAAGGAAATAAAGCTCATACATTCTTTTAATTGGATAAAAAGAGGGAGGATGATGTTGGCAAAAAACAAGGCAGTTACACCTAGACTAGCTTTTCCTTTTGCCTTAAATCAGTTGTAAAGAAAGGTAGCTTTCGGAAAAAGAAGATATGCACTTTAAGGTACCAAGAATAAAGAAGAATTGCTAAAATTGGTTTCCAGGATGTTTCCCAAGCACTCCATGACTCAATTTTATCATGTGTTGACTTATAGGACATGTAGAAGGAAACTAGCATAAAATGGAATCTAGGAAACTAGGTAATAAGACAAAAATTATTAATTAATGTCAAATGTAGGTAACTATGGGTTGATTATTCTAACATTGAGGAATGGGCCAACATTTGAGGATTTGTACTTTTTTTGGGTCGACATGAATGCCTATAGAGTCAATTACATACCTCAAATATTTGATATTGGTCGTCACAAATTATCATTTGTCCATGTTCATATATAGTTGATGTTGTTGGATACTGTCAAAGACTTCTCAAAGTTGTCAAGCATGTTCTTCCCATGATCGACTAAAAATCAAGATATCTTCAAGATAGACAATGACACACTTTCCGATGAAAGGTTGTAGAAGGTCATCCATATATCTCATGAAGTTTGCAGGTGCATTGGTTAAGACAAATGGGATGACTAACCATTCAAACAATCCTTCCTTGGTATTGAAAACAGTTTTCCATACATCAATGGACTTGATCAGAATTTGATGATCTCCTAACTTGAGGTTGAGATTTAAAAAAAAATTAACACCTTTCATATTGTCAATGAGTTCATCTATCTTCGGAAGTGGGTATCTATTTTTTACTAAAATTATGTTGAGATCCCGATAGTTGATGCGCATGCGCCAAGTCCCATATTTATTTGGAACTAGGATGATTGGACTTCCACAAGGAGAGGAGCTCGAGAAGATATGACACTTATTGATCAAATACTAGAAATTCCTATGAATTTGTTCATTCTCAAGAATGGATATTTTGTAAACAGATGTGTTAGGTAATGAAGAACCAATAACAAGTTCAATGGAGTGCTTTACCTAACAATGCATAGGTACTCCATTCGACTCTTGAAATACATTCTGGTATTCCTCAAGAATGTGGTCAATCTATTTTTGTTGTCGAGAGCTACGCTGGTTAGTGAGTTGACTTGTTGTTGTAGTCTTCCTGGAATGTTGAGGCTTTATCATAATTAATGTGAAATTTTGATCATGATTGATAAGCTTCTTTGTTTCTTTGGAGGATATCATAGCAACTGTTGATGTGGGTTGTCTCTATCGTATGTTGTACCATTGATTCTAGATTTTGACAATCACCTTTTGACATCATGATTGATATGTACCGTGTTGATCACATAGGTAAGGTTACCCAGACAATGCATTGGCTACAGAAAGTGGTTCCACATCACATAGTACTTCATCTTTAAAAGGATTAATGAAGTAGGTGAATTTGCATTGGCGTGTGATTCTTAGTTCATTTCCATCCTTTATCCAATCGATACTGTAAGGCTGAGGATGTGGAGTGGTGACAAGACCTAATTTCTTCACAAGATCTTCAGAAACAAAGTACTTCTGACTACCATTATCCACAATCAGATGTAATGGATTTTTTTGAACCCATGTTTGTGTATGGATCAAGTGTTATCATTCCTCATTGATTATATTCAAATATTTCAAAGTGGTCGAATTTGAATCCAATAGGGATGATGCATTTGGATAATATTCTACCAGGGTTCTGCCAAACGAGTCGGATGTCGACAATTCTTCCAAAAATGTCTTTCGAGATTTGCATTCTGACTTATCATGCCATAATGAATTGTGATAATCAGACCATTTCTTGGTAGGATATTTTTTTTTTTGATCCTTCTTTTCTTTATGAAATTTATTATTGTGATGATCAGGCTTTGGCGAAGTCGGCTGAGAAGGGTTCTTAAACTTGTCGAATTCGGTTGGTGAATTATTGTGAGATGTTTGACCTATTAGCTTGTTCTCAAAACATGATTTTCCTTTTTTTCTAGCTTCAATATTGATGGCATAATGAAATGAATATACAAGCATATTGACAGTAAGAAACTCCATCTCTTGCAGAATGTACGAGGATAAACCGTCGACGTACTTCACGACAAGCAATTTCTCTTCTTCTTGGAGCCAAGTCTAGCCATGAGTTGATAGAAATTGTTAATGTAGCTATGGTAAATTATTCTCATATAGGTCAAGGATCTAGAGAAATATTCACAATCAAATTATTTGACAAAATGTGCAAGAGAACAACAAAGAGACTAAGAATAGCTGGAATAACACATGTGAATGGTGCCAATATATAACAATTATATTACAACACACCTTGTATAGGTGTATGATACATATTTAAAGTAAATTGGAGAATATTCATGAGACCTTGGAGGCCATGTGAATGCATACAAGTGTCAGAATAGGATTTGACCCCGAAACCCCCTTAGGTTTACCAATAGACTCCCAAACCTAACCAAACAGTCACAAAATCATGTGTGAACATGTGTGAATAGGTAAGAAGCATGCCTGGTTCATAAATGAGGGAAGGAAATCATGGGAGAGTGCATGGGTTACTGGGAGAGTCCCTGGGAGCCAAATAAATGAGCAAGGGGACCACAAAATAGCCACATTCACACACTAGCGCCCCTAGTCAAAGCTGGAAGTGGTTTGCAATTAATGAAGCTGTCTAATGTGAGAATTATTAAAATAGAGCACCTCAACTATCATTAATAAGAAATAATCACATATTTTACCATTATTGATCAGTATAACCTTAGTTATATTGTAGAACATAAGCACAAGGAAGATAATTGTGTCTCCTAGGTAGATAATTAAGGTACTAAGGTAGGTTATTTCTCCAATACCACCCCTTAATCCTAAATTAGTACAACTCATTCATCCTGATTTATGAAGTCCTTGGAAACTAAGGCTCATGTCACCTTTTACAACAAAATTTTATGACCCATGTAACAAAGGTAAGGAGGAAAACCTCATGGGATAAAACCTCCCCTAAAAATGGATATGATAAAGAAATAAAATCTTTATACACTCCAAAATTGATGAGTATGTTTGTAGGAATATTATTCTTGGGAAGAAGTGGAATGCGCTCAACCAACTCAGGAATATATATAGCTGCATAATGAATCATATGACCATGTAGAACAATTGAAATGCACTGATAGGAGAGCGAATGGTGCTCTTTAGACTTGAACTTCGAACCAACCAAGGTGCCATGTCCAATAGAGACTTGAAGTGCTTGATAATAGGTGACCCTAATCAAATCATAAGGCTCTTGAAGCATCAACTTTGAAAGAAGGTTGTAATCATCTCTTATAAGGTGTTCCACTGCGATGGCATAGGCTTCTCCATCTTCAGATGAACTTGAAGGAACTCTACTAGTCATGGTGGAGGAATACATAAGAAGCAAAAGAGTGCGAAGCAATGACATATTTTCACTTGAATTCCAAACTTCTCCTTGACAATATTTCGAACCAATACTCTCATATGAATAAAACCCATATTCTAGGGAAGGCACGCTATGATCTCCAACTAGCAATACATCTCCAACATTCGTAATAGAAGACATAGAAGAGAAAGACATAGAATGGAAAGATAACTCTTCATCAGTAGTGATGGCAGAAACTCATTTGCTATCTTCATGAAAAATATCTTCTTTGAAAAGAAAGGAAGCCACAGAGGAAGAAACTTGAGTTGGATAGTTTTCTGAATCTCTAGATACTTCTTCTTCTTCATTTCGAACAACTTCTTGAGAAATGCATGAGGTCGAGATCTTTGGAGGGGGAACACATAAGGAGGTTCCCAGTTGTTTGTCTCCATATAGATAATATATTCTTTCTACATGCCAATATATTCATCTATATTTCTCCAAATATCAAATAGGTACTCAATAGAATCAAAGAGATAGCACATTGTAGGAGGTATAGTGAGACACATAGTTCCATAGGCTCTATTACAATCAATAATGCAATCACACTTCTCTTCATAGGACTCTGGATCACTCATAGCACCAATGGAGACATCATAGAGACATATGCCTCTTGAGATATGAACACATATTTGTATTCCACTCCAAATAGTTGAATGGATAAAGGAGAGGAACAATTTTTGAATCCATGAAGTTGTTGTAGGAACCTTCAATGAAAACACTCATATTTTCTGGAAATATGCCCTAAACAACAACTTAAGTCTATCTAGATTTTTTTACAGGTCCAACTAGCTCTGATACCATGTGAGAATTGATTCTCAGTGATATCTAAGATCTAGATAAATATTCACAATCAAAGTATTTGACAAAATGTGCAAGAGAACAACAAAGAGACTGAAAATAGATGGAATAACACATGTGAATGGTGCCAATATCTAACCATTATATTACAACACTCCTTGTATATTTCTATGATACATATTTATATTACATTGGAGAATATTCATGATCCCTTGGAGGTCATGTGAATGCATACAAGTGTCAGACTAGTATTTGACCCCTAAACCCCCTAGGTTGACCAACAGGATCCCAAACCTAACCAAATAGTCACAAAACCTTGTGTGAAAATGTGTGAATAGGTATGAAACATGCATGGTTCATCAATGATGGAAGGACATGATGGGAGAGTGTATGGGTGAGTGGGAGAGTCCCTAGGAGTCAAATAAATGATCAAGGAGACCACAAAATAGACACATTCACACACTAGCACCCCTAGTCAAAGTTGGAATTGGTTTGCAATTAATGCAGCAGTCTAAAATGTTTGAATGATTAAACTAGAGCGCTTCAACTATCATTACTAAGACAGAATCGCCTATTTGAACAATATTGATTAGTATAACCTAATTCAGACAATAGAACATAAGCACAAGGAAAATGATGATGTCTCCTATGTAGATCATTAAGGTACTAAGGTAGATTATTTCTCTAGAAATAACTCTACATGGAATGGTATTTCCATTTCCTTATATGCTACCACTTCTTATACTGCTATTCAAGATACTTGGGCGGGTATCACTCCTTTCGGATGTATTCGACAAATTTTACCCATGTGTCTATGGGTCTCCTTCTTTTTCCATATTTGTCGATAAATTTTCCCACCAGTAGTGTACAAAATTTGACATATTCAAGGATGCAATGGTGATATTTTCTGCTTTAGAGAGTTGATTCACATAGTAGTAAGATTCGAGTTTTTGTTCCCAATTGTCAACGAATTTTGCGTCAATCTTTCCTTCAAGATTTGGTATGTCCAAATTCATTTTCACTTTGAAGGGGTTGGTTTTTTCGTAGTGAGGCCACATTGAGGATTCCCCATAATTCAAAGCGAATCACATGAGAATCTCATTGAAATGGGTGAACATTTCGGTCCCCTGCTGAGCTAATGTTTTTTCTATGAGTTTTTTTGTCTTGTTAGTTTCATGTCTATTGTCTTCTTCTTTAGCCATATTTTTTGAAGTGGAAGGAAGTGTCTTCTTGTGTTATTGAGTTTGCGAGCATTTTTGAACAAGAATAAGTTAAATAAATCTGATGGAAGTGTTGATGTAACTTAAACTCTAAACAAAATCAATATCTGATACCAATGATCCAAGTCATTCCCAGGTGCATGTTGGGGACAACAGTCGACTGAATGAGTCAAGCATTGTTATGGAGGAAGCATAGAAAAAGAACATACAAAGTAGGAAATACACTATGTAGATAGAAAGTATGCGCACAAACAATATGCAATAATTCGAACCAATTTCTATTATTACTTATTCTCTATGAAATTTGGTTGATTGTTACAATAATGTACATGTTTATATAGGATGTTGAGACGCTTGGATGAATACCCATTACATTCAGTTACAAGAATTTATAAGGGTTCAAAAGTTCAACTGTCGCAGATGATTGAAAGACAGAGACATTATGTTGATGTTTGATAGGTTCCGACAAGGCATGCCAAAATGATGTATGTCAAGAGTGAAACCTATCGTGGTTGGTTGTGGCGAGGTTCGGACTTGTCGAAGACCATGTTGAACCAGTCAAGGTAGCCGAAGTGGTATACTTTATCAAAGTTCTATAACATGCCAACTGTTGGTGGATCAATTAATATAGGGAAGGTCACACATAAGCTCCACGAAGATAAGGGACTTCTTATTACTAGATTTAATAAATTCTAACTCAAATTCCTAGAGGATAACAATCCAACATGAGTATTTTTCCTCAAGCACTTGACGAGCCAAGATGCAATACATGGGGTTGGAATATGCATATACCGTGTTCATACGAAGCAAGATGTAGTGATGAAACTTTTGTACTGCAATGAACCTGGCTAGGCCTAACTTTTCCACATTCAAATAATGGGTTTCAAAGTCTAGAATAATCTTACTAAGGTAGTAAATCACATGTTCATCTGTTTGAACTAGTACCATGCCAATGGTGGATAGTGATGCATCCATATACAAGGAATAGTCCTTGGTATAATTGGGTGGTTGCAGGATTGGTGCATGTGTAATGGCATGTTTGAGAATGTTTAATGCATGTTGGGCAATGTCATCCCAAACAAAGGGTGTTTCCTTTTTTAATAAATATATGAAACCATGGGTGTTCTCAGCGTAGTTACAGATGAATCGACATAAAAAAATTTCCTGCCCTTGCAAACTTTGGAGTTGAGTGACATTTGTAGGTGGGGATAGGGTCAAGATGGCTTCATTTTTTAGTGGGTATATATAGATTCCATCCTTGGAAATGATAAAGACAATTAGTATACTATCGCAGCACAAAAAACAAACATATGTGGATTCAATCGCTGAGAAAAATGGCTCTTAGATAGTCAACATGATGATATCATTGTTGTGAGTGAGCAGGAAAATAATCAAGGTAAGATTCCAAGATGTGTTTGATGTCACAGAAATTGTAATACATGGCATGTTGAAAGGTAGTGCCAATGTTATTTAAACCAAAAGGTAACTTCTTAGTTTCCAAAGTGTATGGAACTTCTGTCCGGTGAACTAAAATCTAATTGGTCAATCGTGACAATCTTCCCTTGGAATGGGAACTTGAATACTTGAAATACGGATGATGTGACAACTTGCATTGCATAGAACCAATTCCAACCTAAGAGGATATTGTAATATAAAGGAGCATCGACAACTTCAATGTGGATGGATATTGATTTCCCCCCTATTTCGATCTAGAGGGAGGAGAGTAAGATATAGATTTGAAAACCATGACCATCAAAGGCCTTTAATGTTGTGGGTGAATGACTTATCTCTGGAGAGCTAATAACTCTCCATTAAGATAAAGACATGACCGAAGTTGAGGAACCCTCATCCAAAATGGTATGATGAGTACACTCTTTGGTGAAGTGGTCACCTACACATATAACGCAGGGAAACTTTTCCTTTCTCTTATTCTTGGATTCGACATCAAGGTTTTGTGTTTTATTACCTTATTGTTGATTCTCATATTTATTGGATTTATTCTTTCCTTTCTTCTTTGTTCCCAAAGATTCTGAGGAGTGGATCACATTCACTTCATTCGAAACAATAGGAGGGGAAGTAGTCTTAGTATTTGAAATAGTATGATTAGTAGGTTTGGTTGGTTGGTTTTGTTTTTTCGAGGATTTTGTGGTCAGCTGTGTCTGGACAAAACCAAGAACACGATTGGTGGATGGTTCTGTCAAAGGTATTGAAGGATATAAAGTAGGAAAAGGAGCATGGGGGATTAATTCATGAATATTTCCTTGTAAAAGTACTGATCATGACTAATATCTTTCTCCTCAGTAACAATACCTTGCATGGCAACATCCCTAGCAATGGGTGGAAGCAAAGATTTGGTAAACCAATCGGCAAGCAACTGATTAGGGATGGGAGCTTTAATTAACCTATGACGTCATCTCCACTCATGTGTATGATCTGATATATGGGTGGAAATGGTTTGTCGAAGTGATTTTAAAATATCCACACCTATTTCATATCGGATTGGAAACTGAAAATGCATCAAAAAGGCCATTGCTAAGGTGTTGAAATCTCGAAAGGAATGTTGATGCAAATCAATATACCACATTGCGGAAACCCCGGTGAGAGTTCTCTGTAACAATAATAGATAGATGGAACCATCCATTAAAGAATTGGATGAGCACCAAAATTGATATGTCATCACGTGGTTATTTGGGTATTCACCAGGTTTACCATCAAATTTGGGTATATCAGAGGGTAACTTAACGGGCTTAGCTGACCACAAGGGATCATCGTGGATTGGGTCATTGATCAATCTAGATAGATATAGAAAATATAAGGTAGACATAAATGGTAATTGTTGATTAGGTTTGGGGTACTGGTAATATTGATAAGGAATTTTTAGACCCATAGGAAAATAAGTTGATTGATAAGCGGGCGTTGATGTAGCCTCGATGACTGGTTGATTGGGTGGTTAATTAAAAAATGAACCTCCCAAAGATCATCCATGTGGTGGGTCTTCAAGGGGAGATGGACCTACAGATGGTGGTCCTCTGAGTGGTATCCTTCCAGGAAGGGGGGTCCTCCAGGTGGTGTGCCTCCAGATGGTGGAACTCTAGGTGGTGGACCTCCAAACAATTGGCCTCGAGATGGTGGAGCTCCAGGTGGTGGACCTCGAAAGGGTGGGCCTCCAGGTGGTAGGACTCCCAAAGGTTGAAATCCATATCCCCTAATATCATTGACAGGTGGTCCCTTGTATATGGGTACATTTGAACAATTAGGTTTCCCCCACGGGGTATCTATACTTCCAGGGTAATGGATTATGGGGTAAATAACTCCCAGTGCTATAGGTTGATAATTTTGATTGATTATAAGTGGATGATTTCTTGGATAGGTGTAACCCCATGAACATTGGATAAAGGTAGGTTGAACCCATGAGGGTTGACCCATTACAGAAGAGGGGATAACCACATTGGTATTCATGGAAGGAATACTGATTACTATTTTCCCTACAATGAAATTTTTCCCCATACTAGAAACAGTTCCCTGGTTGACGAAGCAACTTGAGCTGGGGGCTACCACCTAGTCATGGAAGGTACATGAGAATTAGAAATATATGGAATATTTTGAGATGATAGAGCGAGGAAGGAGGGTTTACCTGGATCATAAGTAACCACATTTTGAACTGATGAGCCTAATTTATCAGCCACATGAGATGGTAAAGGAGCACGATATTCCAGACTAGTCATTCTTGAATGAGAAAGGAAGGGAGACAAGATTCTTTGTCTTAGGTTATCTTCGATTATGTGTTAGCAGGTAAGGGTTTGATGAACAGTCCCAAGGATCTAATATTCTACAGTAAATCTAGTTTCTCGAGGGGGGTAACATAAGTTAAGCTAGTGGTCTCGTATTCATAGATGGCATGTCCTAAAGAGGTCTCCTAAAATGGATCAGTTGGACCAAATTATGATGCCACAATGTCTTCTAATGGATGGGTAAAAACCCAATATAAGGAACCATATTGATCTTCCATATTGATCTTACCAATATATGGGTAAAAAACCAATATTGGGGTAAACAAGTCCCAATGCTATATGTTGATAATTTTGATTGATTATAAGCGGAGGATTTGTAGGATAGGTGTAACCCCATGAAGGTTGGATAAAGGTAGGTTGAACCCATGAGGGTTGACCCATTCTGGAAGAGGGGATAACCACATTGGTATTTGTGGAAGGTATACTGACTACTATTTTCCCTACAACAAAATTTTTCCCCATACTGGAAACAGTTCCCTGGTTGACGAAGCAAATTGAGCTGGGGGCTACCACCTAGTCATGGAAGGTACATGAGAATTAGAAATATATGGGATATTTTGAGCTGATAGAGCGAGGAAGGAGGGTTTACCTGGATCATAAGTAACCATATTTTGAACTGATGATCCTGAGTTATTAGCCACATGAGATGATAAAGGAGCATGATATTCCAGACTGGTCGTTCTTGAACGAGAAAGGAAGGGAGACAAGCTTCTTTGTCTTAGGTTATATTTTATTATGTCTTAGCAAGTAAGGGTCTGATGAACAGTCCCGAGGATCTCATTTTTTGCGGTAAATCTAGTTTCTCGAGGGGGGTAACATAAGTTAAGCTAGTGGTCCTGTATTCATAGATGGCCTGTCCTAAAGAGGTCTCCTAAAATGGATTAGTTGGACCAAATTACGATGCCACAATGTCTTTTGATGGATGGGTAAAAACCCAATATCGAGCACCATATTGATCTTCCATAGGAAAATGAAAGGTTGTATATTCTACAGAAGGTTTTTGAGCTATCACTAGACTGGGTGTATTTTAAAAGGAAGAATGTTCTTCCTCGGGTTCAACAATCAGAGCTCCTTTTACATGTAAATTAGTTGTAGTTGGTTGGTCCATGGATTCCCCTTCTCTTTCTTCCATGGCATGATTAAATTTAGTTGCTAAAGCCTACAACCTGTGAGATCGTCTCACAAGTAACTCAGCTAGAATGTTGGATAGAAAATTCTACTCTAAAGGCTTATTAAAAGAAGATATCACACACAAACATTCCTACACAATTTAAGACCACATGAAAACTTAAGTGATAGGAGGGGATGATGAAAGTTGTTTCTTCAATAGGATTTTCAAGTTGTTGCAACTTGCGATATACCACAGGGTCTAATAGTAAAACACAACAAGGAGGATTGGGACCATACACTTTCCTAAATACCTGACTACTTGGATGACATGTGCGTAGTAGCTCACTGAGTGTTGTTCTCGGTGTATTGCTTCAACAAGATGACCAAAGGTATTTTCTCAGTTGGTGTGGGTTTCCTAGAGGAGTATCCTTATATACATGAGGTATGTGGGAGCTCAAATCTGTGTTATTGTTGTGTGATTCACAACCGTTTGAAAGGGGACTTCAAATATACTATTGAGTACATGAAGAACCTTTCAATATACCTTAAAGGTATTCTAAAATCTGTTTGATATACTGGTTGATACATCGAAGAACCACATGATCCTTGGTATGCAGTGTAGGCCAGAAACAATAGCTCCTATGTTTATAGGTTTCAGAACACGTCTTCTAACATATCACTCAAATTACTAAATATTTTAACCTAATCTACCATCCAATTTTATCTTGATGGTTAGTGAATGTTTTTGGAATGTGGATCAATTTGCAAGATTAACCGATCTAGATTGCGATGTATTTTTTCTCTTCGATGAACTCTACCTAGAGTAAGAGGGAGACTTTTCTTTTTCAAACAAGAATATTATGCAACTTTTAACAATTTACCTTCAAGCTTTCAAAATATTTCCAAAACACACAACAATTTCCAATACTTATCCTAAGAGATCTATGAGATGGAAAATAAATAAATGTTGCTAATGTCAAAATGCCTATGCTTTCTTAATCAACTCCAAAAAAGGAAAACTTCTAATCGCTCAAGCAAATGAAAGAAATCAAAGCAAACAATTTTTTGTTGTTTTTGATGTATTTTGAAAAAGAAATGATAAAGGATAAAAGATCACACAAAATAGAGTGTAAGAAATTATGATGCTTTCCTTTCCTACATATCTACTAACATTTTTCAGAAGATCAATGTACAAACTATAGACCCAAGACTGAATTCCACACAAAAAATTTCAATTTCAAAGTTTTCTACTGACAAAATATTGAGCTCTAAATCCAAAGAGGAAATTTAGGCTAACACACTATCATACCTGCCAATAAGCTAGAATGCATAATGAAAAACACTAAAGAGACAAAAAATTTCAAAGACAAGCCTTAGAGCTTGAGATGGCCTACCTCGATGCACTTTGAAGGGATACACCAAGGTGTCAACAATCAATCAGCGCACCTTGTCTTCTACTGAGGAGCGTTAGCGGAACACTATGATTGAAGAGAAAAGGCATCAAAGATGCACTATTGCAGTAGGAAGCAGACATCAATAGGGTTCTGACGCTATGTTAAGCACACCCAAGTGCATCGATGAATCTAGAGAACCAAAAATCCAAGTAACCTGCAGGATAAACCAATGTGGATCAAAATGGAATAAAGGTAAGAAAGAACACAAAATAGAGAAGGAACATGATAGTGCAGTAAGGTGGATCACTCACCTTAAATCTTTAAATGTGTAAGAAAACAAAATTCACAAGTTTGTAATCAAAAGTGACACCAAAAAATCACAGATATGACTAGATTTGGTCCATATCTAATTGGATCTGCTCCAGATCAAATTGGATATGTTCCCCAATATGGTCTCCAATTTTGTTACCAGGAATATTTCAATCGGTGCAGACACAGTTTGTTCTCCTAGCCTGCATGGGGCATATCTAGAACAAAAAGACACGTCGATGTATCCTCTCCTTAGATGATTAAGTTACTTGAATATTAAGCTCTCTTTAACTCGAGTTTGGAAGGTTTCCATTGTTTTGTAGATTCTTATGCGATCGATTGTACCTATAATGAACACACAAAAAAAGACAAGAAATGAGAGCAACAAGATAAATTAGTAATATATACTAATGATCAAGGAAACTATTAATAAATAATAAACATAAACATGAATCATTTATGGGAAAGGGAAACACGTTTGTATTAAAAATGATAAAATAAAGATACAACCGAAGCCTTGATATCATAGATTTTGTTTTACAAGATCATTTGACTCACTCACACATACACTACAAACTATGCAATATCTCGCTCAAAACTACTCTCTCTTTGTTGTTGGTCACCCGATATGCTATTTAGTTACAACCGGCATACAATATGCTCAATATAAATTTTCAACCCAGGGAAGTAATTTTATTTCAAAGATAATTCACACTGTCTGTGCATAAACAGTAAGTAGATGATCAACTGAATGAAGCATTCACTATCCTACCTATCTTTTCAGTCAAACTCCTCTCATAATTAAAACTATTTTGAATTACCTATTTAAGAATTTTAGAATTGCAACTACCTTCTTACAACTTCAATCCAACAACTAATGATTCTAGAATTAAATGACTAGATTACTTTTGCAATAAGTTAAATCCTAACATTAGCAGACTATATACAAAACTATTGTTACTAGTTTAATCCCACTGATCTAAGAATTGGAAATAACAGGAAATGAACTAAAGAATTCTAAGATATAATCTCGTTGAATTAGCAAACTTGAAAAAGACAAACAATTAAAGGAAATTAGAGATGAGCTTGAATGTTATAGCTAACACACACTTGCATAATGAAAACTAACCTATATAGTCAACTGTCACACCACACTACTGTAGCTTAAGAGAAATGCAGATATTGATTATCAAAGGAAAGAACAATGATTAACTATTGTTGTTGCAACTACTATAGGGAATGCAACTACTAAAACTTCCACACCACACAACCAAAAAATCAAAACATCTAATTAACTCAGCGATCTTAGTGGGAAGGCGGGCCCAGCCTTCAAACAGAGATGCCAAAACTAAAATAGATTAAAACGAAGAATTCTGAAGAATCCTACTCCTTATATTATGATGGTAAAATGAAAGTATGGTTCTCTGTTCATAGCTTACACAGTATAACCAATATCAACCAACCCTTGGCTCAGGAGGTTTTCCAATAATTATACATGATCAATCATAACATCTACCCATCAATATCGGGAAGCCATGAAGATCTATGATCTTTAGGCTTCCCTGTTACAACAAGATGCACAACTGTGAGTGAAATTGAATGCAAGCAGCGAATATAGGGAATCCTAATGAGTGCACCATTAATGACTTAACATAACCAATTTAAGGAATGTCCTTCCTGTCACAGATAGACCTTTAGCAATGACACACTATTATAGTTGAATCTATTGCAGCTAAGCATATTTCCTGAATACATGGAGTGACTTCCTATGTATGCTTCCAAAGTGTGGGGCTGCAATTGGCAAGTGACAACTGGTATCGAAAGAACATCTTCCCTGCAAACAAGTAGGTTGTTATGCATGTACTTCTCAAATCTTGTATCATCTTTATGAAATCATAATTTATTAGTATAATCTAAGAGACATAGTTCTAATCATATCAATAATAGGCATTAATAAGATGAAACAATAATTAATCATACGTATGAAGATTCAAGGCTCAATGTGAGGAAAGAACACCAGTCTGATGCATATCATGGAGTAAGGTAAGTCAAAAAGAGTATAATATATGTGGTTAAAAAGGGGCATTTTGGGACCCAATATCTCCCCCCAACTGCTATGTTGCATGTTCTCGTGCAGCAACGCCCACTAGTCTGAATCAGATGCTCGAACTATACCTCATTCATGGAGAGATGAAAAGTTGTAGGAGGCTTCAAGTGGTTCCCTCCCATATAGATATCCATTATGGGAAACCCAATATTTCCAACACTACTTCTCCTCTACCTTTTTCAATGACAGAGATGATTTTAAGGAACCATACTTACTTAAAAGTGTATAACTATTGGCGAATATTACCAATTCTTAAAACGCCAACTTTTAAATGATTGGCAATACTTTTCAAAAGATATTTTAAATTCCAAGGATTTTATATCGTTTATATAATAATTTGGCGATTTTTAGGGTGAAAAAATTTTACCCCATCAAAATTGGGTGAAACAGGGCTTCAAAAAATGCAAAATGGTGAATCTTTTTTGGGAGAAAAACATGGAAAAATAGCTCACTGGGCTAAAATTCACCCCTAAAATTATCCCTGGTCAATGAAAATTCATCTCTATATGGCCTTTTTGGCCACCAAATAAGTGGAAACTTGAATTTAAGTCCTAACCAGTTAACTCCACATTTCCTCATACAGTAGACATATCCCTTGACCCTTGGGAGTTCCTGCTTAAAGTTCTTAAAGCAATAAGGGTCCCTTCTCTTCAATGATGAAGGAGAGGCATGCCATCTATGCTTACCTCCTTCCAAATCCAAATGTTGTTGTTTGGAAATCTAGCTAACACACGTCGAGATAAAATATTCTTGAAGTTCAACCTGCTGCTGAGTTTGGATGGGAAATTTAAGCCTCTGTTCCTGATGAGCATGAAGAAGGCGAGGGGATTGAGGTTCATTCTGAATCCAAATATTAGAGTTGGAATAATTCTAATAAATTTTCTAGAAGGAATATTCCCACTGTACATGATTTCCAAAAAAAGAAGCAAAGGCCTTTAGCTGGACATCCCCTAAGTAAGGAACAGGATTTGAATGACGGTCCAAGGGGCAAGTCATTTCATGCAAGTAAAGTTCACACAACAGGTTCTACTTAGTGAAGCTACTATCTATAATATTTTCCAAAAAATGGGTAGAGGATGCCACCTCATAAGGTCTCACTTCCTTTAATGCCTTCAATTTAAACCAAGTAAACTATACATACAAAAATATAGGATAAGAGGGAGATGGAGCTTTGAAGCTCATCAATTCCCTGGAAAGGGTGTACAATTGATCTTTTTCCTTTTGCATGGACTTGAATTTCTTCAAATCCTTCAACTCTTTCTGTACCTCTTCCCAATGACACCTTTGGTATATTAACTCTTTTGCCCATTTTTCCCTCAATTCTTTGATAATATTTTTATGTTGATCAAGGGGGATATTTCCTTTATGATATCTATCCACCTCACCTTTCCATTTTTTTACTTCTATTTTCAGCAGTGAGAGTTCTTCTATTAGACCTTGAATCCTTCCCTCTCCTGCGTCCATCTCATCATTAGAATCTAAATTTACCAAGTCCTAGGAATATTGACTCCATAACTTATCACCCAATGTTTCATCCTGATTGTTCTGAATTAGAAGTGAAATGACTTCCTCTTCTGCCAGTGGTCCAACAACTTCTACCTAGAAGGGTACTTTTGGAATCAATTCTGATGATGTTGGTTCTTATGTAACAATACCTTCTTCTTGAAAACCATTTTTGTCAACTTCAACAACCATTGGTGAAGATGTTGGTTCTTGTGTAACAATATCTTCCCAGGTTCCAATCTCGGCATCTTCTTGAGTTTCGGCTGCAACTTCTTGATTCTTAGTTGTGGCTTCATCGGGGAGCTGCAAAGATGTTGGTTCTTGTGTAACAACTTCCTGCTCTCCCAATCCCTCTAGTTTCATGGGTTTTTCTTTAGTTACTTCCATATCCCATGAAAGATGAGACTGGTCCTCGAGTATTTCAGTGTCCCTAAATAGATGAGATTGGTCCCCGAATGCTTTAGTGGCCCCTGATGGCTGTGACCGCATCTATTCATCTTCTCCTAGCTCCAAATCAGGGATTATCTCCACCTCAAGGTTATTTTCCCCTAGATTAATGGGAGTCTCAACAAGGTTTCCTTAGGATGTTGGTTCTAGTGTGACAACATCCTGATCAGCTTCAACATTTTCCTGTTGCCGAGGTTCTCCATCCACTAGTTCTGTATCATGAAATTGCTCTAGGGTCATAGTAAAAACTCCTAAGTTCAGGTCAAATATTTTCTCAACCTCTGGCTCACTTAATTCCATTTGAATATAAGCGTCAACAAACATTTCTAGGGTTGTTGGTTCTTGTGTAACAACACCCCGTACCTGACACTATAATTTCTCATGTTCCCTTACCTCTATATCAAGAATCATTTCCACTTCTAGTTCATCTTCACCTCTCAATTCCGCCGTAGGTGATTTCCTCTCTTCTCTAACTTCCTATACATATTTGTTTTTCACAAATGCACACACTGTGACATTTTATCCTGATTGACTAAGAATTTCTCCACACCCAGGGAAAACTACTTTTTCCAATTCTTCACCTTCCTCAACAGGAGATGATCCTTTGACCTCATCTGCAGCTTCTACCAATGTATGCAATCTTATTTCCACCTGTTTATTGCATGTTTCCTTCCATATTTCCACTTCCTTTCAGAGCACTTTCACCTCTTCCTTCAATAGACCATTTTCAAACAAAAGTCCCTCAATTTGAGGTTCCTCTGCAACAAGTTCTTGTGGCGCAGCATTTTTCCTATGTCTCAAGACGGGAAATTCAATATTTACTTTGATGTTTTCCCATTTTTCCTGTGCTTTTTCTACTGCTATAATAGATCTGGTTCTCCTTCTCCTTACAGGTCGTGATGCACGTACCTCTTCTCTGGACCTTCTTCTCTTCCTCCGCGATACAAGGGTTTCTAATTCTGTGGTTGATGTAGAAGAAACATTTCCTTCGTTGGTGACTCCCCTTGTTTTTTCCATCGCAGTTTCTTCCTCAATTAAGGTTCCTCCCCATTCAGATGAGGATTCAATGGTGAGTACCTCTATATATCGTTATGTCCTTACAGCTCCCACAGCTTCAACTTCCACTGTCGCAACATGTGATGTTGTTGATGTATTTGTAACTTTGGAATGTATTCATCTATGTATCTTATGTATTATAACCCGATGTTTATTCTGGGATGTATCTATAATGTAATTAAGTCATGTTGTCATGCCCTGATGTTTCGATCAGGAGGATCAATAATGTAAACAATTCATGTCAAGTCATTGTGGGTAACCCTTTGATTATCTAAGGGTTAAAGTCCCCACAGTTCCAGGGCACTAGGGTTATTAGACTACCTAGTAGAGGTCGGCCCTGGTAGGGTTTTAGTCATGATGGGATTCGTATAAATAGAGAACTAGAGTCTCTATTTAACACACAACTCATATACACTCAAGTGTAGCGCATAGTTGAGGAAGGAGAAGACACTGGGGCTAGACTAGAAGAATATTATTGCTGTTGGGAGATCACTTACTGTTTTGGGATTTTACTGTTTTGGTGTTGATTCTATCTCTGATGAAGTTGTGGGGTTTTATCCATTTATGGTTTCCCCGAGGAAAAACACTGTGTCCATTGTATCTTGTGTTTGATTTCTATACTTGTTATTCTCTCAGTTAAAGATCCTAATAATGCTAGCTTGATGTTGAAAAACTAACACGGTATCAGAGCTAACCTGAGAAGAAGACACTGTGTAGCTGCGGGAACTAGGGATTCCTAGTTTGTGGATCTTTCTCCATAGATTTTCAGAAAACGTAAGGTGGAATAACTCTCCTCCTTAGAGCACATCTTTTTGTCGAAGCAGAATCCAATTCTGAGGTTTTTTTAGTTTTGGACCCGACACTGCTGCCGAAAATTAGGGATTTTCACAGAAGAGGAATTTTTCAATGATCCCAGGCCTGGATTGATCTCCTCCCCAAAATCAAAGTTAGGGATAAATTTCAAGGAATTTGGGTGGACAGAACTCTGGAAAAGCAAAACCTTAATTTGCTCTTGATCTAGTATTGCGGGATTTCAGCTCCAAATCCAAATCTGACATCTTGACCTGGTAAGATCTAAATCTTTTGTATTTCCATTTGAGGTTCTCAGTTTAAATATGTCTCATCATACCAAGCTTGATGAAAAGCTTGAGGGAGCTGATAACTTCCGAGCCTGTAAGTATAGGATCTCCCTGGTCCTGGAAGAAAATGAGTTAGACTCCTACATCCATGAGGAGGTTCTAGTTCCAGAGGGAGATGAGGCAAAGGCCTTACACAAGAAGAATATGGCTATGGAAAAGAGGATCATTGCTGATTCTATCAAGGATCACCTTATCCCACAAGTTTCCTCTCTCAAGACACCTAAAGCTATGTTTGATGTCCTAACCAAATTGTTTGAAGGGAAGAAAATAAATTGGAAGATGACTCTGAGGAATCAATTGAAGAATGTGAAGATTCAGAATGTAGAGACCATACAGTCTTACTGCACAGGTGTTTCTTAGATCAAGGAACAATTAGAAGCTGTGGATGAAGAAGTGGAGAATGCAGATATTGTGATGACAACACTGAATGGCCTTCCTAGGTCATGGGATTCATTCATCCAAGGAATCTATGCTAGAAAGAAGTTAGTCAAATTCAGCAGACTGTGGGAAGAATGTTCTCAAGAATAAGCTCGGATAGCAGCTCGAGAAGAGAAGATGGGTAGTGAATATCAAGCTCTCATAGTTCACTCCAAGAAAGGTAGAAGAAGACCTCATTACTCCAAAGGTAAGGATTCTCATCATAGAGATAGCATTAGAAGGGACCTATCTAAAATGAGATGTTATACATGTGATGAAAGAGGACACTTTGCAAAAGACTGTCCTAAGAACAAGGTTCACTCTCATAAGAAGAAGGGGAACAAAAGAAGACATCATGCTCAAGCTGCAGAGGATGATGAACCATCCAAGAAAAGAACTAGATATGAAAGTGAAGATTCTTCAAGTGAATATGAGTATGTTTTGATCTCCACTCTTACAAGTAACATTACTCATGGAAGTGATGATTTCCTTATAGACAGTGGGGCTTCCAAACATATGACTGGATTCAAGGAATCCTTTGTGAGACTATCAGAACACGAATATCCTCCCAAGGTGAATCTAGGAGATGACTACCAATATCCAATAAAAGGTAGTGGGGAATATTCCTATAAACTAGACTCTAGAAAGTCTCTAACAATGAAAGAAGTATTGTTTGTGTCAGGACTCAAGAAGAAGATTCTCTCCATATCAACATTAGATGCAAAAGGAATGCGGGTTGCATTCATAGATGGTTAAGTCATCATGTGGCCTAAAGGAAATACTATCGATGATGCAGTGGTGATTGGAGAACAAGAAGGAGGTCTGTACAAATTGAAGGGCCATCCAGAACAAGCCTCGGTCCATGACACAGTAGAGCCAAATGAGCTTTGGCATAGAAGGCTTTCACATGTGCATTACAGAGCACTACCTATTGCAAGAAAAGCTGTTAAAGGTCTTCCAGAATTCCAAGAAAAACATGATGGGGTCTGCAAAGGATGTGCGAAATGAAAGAATAAAAATAAGACATTTCCTAGCAATGAAAGCAAAGCCAAAGGAATCCTAGAAATCATCCACTCTGATGTATGCGTTCATATGTCATCAAGCTCACTAAGTGGGTATGCATATTATTTTTCTTTTATTGATGATTTTTCTGGGAAGACATGGGTTTAATTCATGAAGAACAAAGACGAAGTATTCAACAAATTCAAAGAATTCAAAGCCTTGATCGAGAACCACACTAAAAAGAAGATCAAGAATTTTCGATCAGATAATGGCAGAGAATTCACTTCAAATGAATTCAAAGAGCTATGCAAAGAATCAAGGGTTAAGAGGGAGTTTTCCACTCCCTATAATCCACAACAAAATGGGATTGCAGAAAGGAAGAATAGAACTATCATGGAAGCTACAAGAGCAATGCTTCATGATCAAGACCTTCCTATGAATCTTTGGGCAAAAGCTACTAGAAAATCGGTGTATGTATAGAACCGTACTCCACATAGAGTACTTGATAATAAGACTCCCAAAGAAGTTTTCTCTGGAAAGAAACCAGAAGTTAGCCATCTCAGAATATTCGGCTGTCCTGTGTACATACACATTCCAAAAGAGAAGAGAACAAAATTAGATCCTTCAGGAAAGAAGGGTATATTTGTGGGATACTCTAAAAGCTCAAAGGCTTACAGAATATATTTCCCAGGATACAAGAATATTGACATCAATAGGGATGTGAAATTTGATGAAGACACAACTTACAACAAATCTAGAAAGAGACCTACTGAAGAACCTGAAGAAGCAGAAGCACCCAGAACTCATGATACAACCATGAATGAAGAAACTCAAGAAGAAGATCGATATTTCGAAGAACCACAAAGACCTATAGATCCACCTTTGGAGAAGAATCCTCATAAGAAGAAACCTGCTTGGGTACAAGAACTTATCCAAGGTGTAGAGAGATATGGGGCTCCAGAAGAGAATCACAGAGAAAGAAAGAGGACCAGATCTTGCTCCAGGTATTTATCTTTACTATGTGATTTCATTGACAAAGAGCCTTCCAGTTATGAAGAAGCGACATAATGGAAAGAATGGAAGGATGCTATGATCAAAGAGTATCAATCGATCATGAAGAATGATGTTTTGGATGTTGTCCCAAGACAAGATGGGAAGTCATTTTTAACTTCCAAATGGATCTACAAGATCAAGCATGCTACAGATGGTAGCATTGAAAAATATAAAGCAATATTTGTGGCTCGGGGTTTCTCTCAGAAAGAAGGAATAGACTATGAAGTCTTGCACATGTGCATTACAGAGCACTACCTATTACAATCAAAGCTGTTGAAGGTCTTCCATAATTCCAAGAAAAACATGATGGGGTATGCAAAGGATGTGCGAAAGGAAAGAATACAAAGAAGACATTTCTTAGCAGTGAAAGCAAAGCCAAAGGAATCCTAGAAATCATCCACTCCGATGTATGCGCTCATATGTCATCAAGCTCACTAAGTGGGTACGCATATTATGTTTCTTTTATTGATGATTTTTCTAGGAAGACATGGGTTTACTTCATGAAGAACAAAGATGAAGTATTCAGCAAATTCAAGGAATTCAAAGCCTTAATCGAGAACCATGCTGAAAAGAAGATCAAGACTTTTCGATCAGATAATGGCAGAGAATTCACTTCAAATGAATTCAAAGAGCTATGCAAAGAATCAGGGATTAAGAGGGATTTTTCCACTCCTTATAATCCACAACATAATGGGATTGTATAAAGGAAGAATAGAACTATCATGGAAGCTGCAAGAGGAATGATTCATGATCAAGACCTTCCTATGCATCTTTGGGTAGAAGCTGCCAGAACATCGGTGTATGTACGGAACCGTACTCCACATAGAGTACTTGAGAAAAAGACTCCTGAAGAAGTCTTCTCTAGAAAGAAACCAGAAGTCAGCCATCTCAGAATATTCGGTTGTCCTGTGTACATACACATTCCAAAAGAGAAGAGAACAAAATTAGATCCTTCAGGAAAGAAGGGTATATTTGTGGGATACTCTGAAAGCTCGAAGGCTTACAGAATATATTTCCTAGGATACAATAATATTGACATCAGTAGGGATGTGACATTTGATGAAGACACAGCTTACAAAAAATCCAGAAAGAGACCTACTAAAGAACCTGAAGAAGCAGAAGCACCCAGAACTCATGATACAGCCATGAATGAAGAAACTCAAGAAGAAGATTGAGATTCCGAAGAACCACAAAGACTTGTAGATCCACCTTTGGAGAAGAATCCTCATAAGAAGAAACCTGCTTGGGTACAAGAACTTATCCAAGGTGTAGAGAGATATGGGGCTCCAGAAGAGAATCATAGAGAAAGAAAGAGGACCAGATCTTGCTACGGGTATGTAGCTTTACTATTTGATTTCATTGAAAAAGAACCTTCCAGTTATGAAGAAGTGACAGAATGAAAAGAATGGAAGGATGCTATGATCGAAGAGTATCAATCGATCATGAAGAATGATGTTTCGGATGTTGTCCCAAGACTAGATGGGAAGTCAATTGTAACTTCCAAATGGATCTACAAGATCAAGCATGCTACAGACGGTAGCATTGAAAAATATAAAGCAAGATTTGTGGCTTGGGATTTCTCTCAGAAAGAAGGAATAGAATATGAAGAAACCTTTGCATCTGTAGCCAGATACACTTCGATCAGATCAGTACTTTCTCTGGCTATAGTGATGAAATGGAAGATACACCAGATGGATGTCAAGACTTCTTTCTTGAATGGTGTAGTGGAAGAGGAAGTGTATGTAGAGAAACCACTTGGTTTTGAGACTCATGATAGGGATTCTCATGTGTTCAGATTGAAGAAAGCCCTATATGGTTTGAAATAGGCACCCAGGAACTGGTACGGCAGAATTGATAGATTTCTATCCAGTTTGGGCTTTACCAAGAGTAAAGCAGATTCCAACCGTTACTACAAGGTTGAAGATGGAAACCCAGTGATACTTCTACTATATGTAGATGATCTATTTGTGGCAAGTACAGATGGGTTGATTGCTAATATGAAGAGAAATCTTGCTATTGAGTTCAAAATGAAGGACTTGGGGATGATGCATTACTTTCTAGGTATGGAGGTGTGGCAGAGTATAGATGGAATCTTCCTTGGACAAGGGAAGTATGCAGTAGAGATCCTGAAGAGGTTTGGGATGATGGACTGCAAGGCTATGTACACACCTATGGCATCGAACCTGAAGTTCTTGAATGATGCTTCATCAGATTCGGTTGATGCTATGATGTATCATCAGATGATTGGGTCCTGGATGTAACTGACGAACACGAGACCAGATATTTTATTTGCTATGAACACCTTGAGCCAATTCCTGATAGATCCGAGACATGTTCACTTGATTGCTACAAAGCATATTCTGAGGTACCTGAAGGGTACAATTGATTATGGGCTAAGTATGATGCGAATTAGAAGATTAACATGGAGGGTTATGTTGATTCAGATTGGGCAGGTAGTGCCATCAATAGGAAGAGCACTTTATGGTGTTGCTTTAGTATGGGATCAGGTGTGATCTCTTGGTTTAGCAGGAAGCAATCATGTGTGGCACTGAGTACAGCTGAAGTAGAGTATGTCGCAGCTTGTTCAACTATTTGTGAGGCAGTATGGCTAAGGAAGCTACTGTCTGATTATTTGATCTCCAGTTGGATGCTACTTGTATACATTGTGACAACCACAGTTGAGTGAAGTTGTTAGAGAATCCAGTGTTCCATGACAAGTCGAAGCATATCAAGATCAAGTATCACTATATCAGGGATATGGTGCAGAGGGGAGCGGTGAAGTTTCAGTATGTTGTGACAGAGGGACATATAGCTGATGTATTGACGAAGCCATTGGCTAGGATGAAGTTCGATTACTTCAGGGAGAAGCTTGGTGTTCTCCAGATCGAGGTTTCCTCCAAGAGAAAGTGATGAGACCCATAGGCATTCTGACATGGTGAGAGGATTGGTTCCTTCAATGGTCAGATGTAAGGGCTAAGCCATTCTATCATGTTGAGAGGATTGGTTCCTTCCATGTCAGATATGAGTGTGTCGAGTAGGACAGATGTAAGGGAAATTTCCATTCTAGGAATGGAGGCACCTGGTCAGTTACCAGGAAAACTCAGTCTAGGACTGAGAAGCCATTCTGATGTGATAGAGGGATGTGTTCCCACTTGATCAGATGTAAGGGATGAACCATTCTGTCATGGCTAAAGGATTAATTTCCTCCCATGTCAGATGTGAGTGTTGGCCATTCTGACAAACAGGTCAGATGTAAGGGAAACTGCCATTCTCGAGGAGAATGGAGGAACCTGGTAAGTTACCAAGTAGCTCAGTCAAGGACTGGGGGCCATTCTGATATGATTGTTGGGATGTGTTCGCTCATGATCAGATATGAGTGCAGAGCCCTTCCATCAGTAATGGGATGTGTTCCCTCACTGGGTGGATGTAAGTGCAGAGCCCTTCTATCAGTAATGGGATGTGTTCCCTCACTGGGTGGATCTAAGTGCAGAAACCTTCCATCAGTAATGGGATGTGTTCCCTCACTGGGTGGATTTAAGTGCAGAGCCCTTCCATCAGTATTGGGATGTGTTCCCTCACTGGGTGGATGTAAGTGCAGAGCCCTTCCATCAGTAATGGGATGTGTTCCCTCACTGGGTGGATGTAAGTGCAGAGCCCTTCCATCAGTAATGGGATGTGTTCCCTCACTGGGTGGATATAAGTGCTGGGCCTTTCTGATATGATTATAGGATTGGTTCCTACATGGTCAGATGTGAGTGTTGGGCGTGTCTTTCTGATGAGCAGGTCAGATGTAAGTGCTGGATGGACCATTCTGACATGCAGGTCAGATATGCTGAAGAAGACCTACATGGAGGCTAGGCCTACAACCATCATGAAAAAGGGCTAGTGTTGTAGAACTTACTGTGATGAGAATAATCATGAGATAGCACCCGAGATGATCCAGATCGAGTGATGATGATCCAGCCAAGATGATCCATATCGATTGATGATCTAGATCTAGTGTTGATGATACAGTAGTGATGATCTAGATCAAGTGATGATCCAGATCCAATGATGATGTCCAGTGATGATCCAGATCCAGTGATGATGTCCAGTGATGATCCAGATCCAGTGATGATGTCCCATGATGATCCAGATCGAGTGATGATCCAGATCCAAAGATAAAGATGACTTGAAGAAAAAGATGACTTGAATACTAAGAAGTCTTGGAGATGCAGATGACGAGATGATCCAGTTGATACAGAGAAGAAGACCAGTGCTGAAAATTGTGTCAAAAGAATACCTTCCTAGTTAAGAGGGAGTGTTGATGTATTTGTAACTTTGGAATGTATTCATCTATCTATCTTATGTATTGTAACCCGATGTTTATTCTGGGATGTATCTATAATGTAATTGAGTCATGTTTTCATGCCTCGATGTTCCGATCGGGAGGATAAATAATGTAAACAAGTCATGTCAAGTCATTGTGGGTAACCCTTCGATTGTCTAAGGGTTAAAGTCCCCACAGTTTTGGGGCAGTAGGGTTATTAGACTCTCCTATTAGAGGTTGGCCCTGGTATGGTTTTAGTCATGCCGAGATTGGTATAAATAGAGAACTAGAGTCTCTATTTAACACACAACTCATACACACTCAAGTGTAGCACATAGTTGAGGAAGGAGAAGACACTGGGGCTAGACTAAAAGAGGTTACTACTATCAGGAGATCACCTTACTATTTTGGGTTCTATTTTTGGTGCTGATTCTATCTCTGAGGAAGTTGCGGGGTTTTCTCCTTTATGGTTTCCCTGAGGAAAAATATTGTGTTCATTGTCTCTTGTGTTTGATTGTTGTACTTGTTATTCTCTCAGTTAAAGATCCTAATAATGCTAGCTTAATGTTGAAAAACTAACAAATGTTGCTCCAGTTTCAGCTTTTGCTACTGGAGCTTCCCCATTATCCACTATTTCCGTAGGGTTTGATGTTGTTGCATGCTCTCCCTATTCTTCTTCTTGACTCCTTGAGTTTTTTTCTGAACCTGAATCAATACGCCCACCCCAACTGAATTGGAGGGAATTCAGTCCTCTTCCTCTACCTCCACTCCCCCCAACTAGGCAGGTGCCTCCTCTTCTTCTCTGATTAGGAAACCGTGAAAAGGAATAGGTGCCTAAACTATCGAAGGTTGACCAAGAAACGGTTCCCGGGTCTAGTTTTGTTGTGCTAAGGCCCTTACAATGAACAATTTTATTGATCCATGGTGGGTGAGAGAGGAGTAGGGGCATCAGGATGATATTACAAATCCTGCCATATGATGTAGGTCTTTAAATAAATAAAATGGGATATTGACTAAATCCCTATGGTGTAAATGAGACAGTAGAGGGTGAGCAGAGGGAACTCAGAGAAATACATAGTTTGATACCTAACTTCAGACATAATGTACTTCTTCAAGAATACATCCACTTCATTCCAGGGGTGAGGCAGTGATTGTAATGCTATCCCCCTCTTCGCTTGGCGGACCTGTTCACCAGCTAGCAAAAAATACCACATTACAGTCGCATTGTGGGTTCGTCTTCCAAACTAGGTTCTACCCACCTGAGGAAGAAAAGTAACTTCAGCCACAGTCTCCTCAATAAACTCTATGCAGAGGCCTTTGATCTTTGAATAGGTTTATGTCAAATTTAGAGCAAACTGCAGATCTGTTTCTTGATGGTATCCATTTAAACATTGAAAGAGCTCAGTCCAACTAGCTGCTTCAAAAATGGAAAAAACCTCTTCATTTCTTCGTAGAGAATCCATATTTGCAGGTTCATGCTAGGCTGGGATACCCATATTGATTCTCTGTCTGAATTCTGGTATTAGGTTGAAAAATTACAAACCCAGAAATGGAAGTTACAACACAGGGACATGCACGAACAGTCGACGTTGGAATTGGATAAATTAGGAAAGTTAAGACAATTGCAAGCAAAGTAATAATTGGTAAGATTTGGTCCCAAAATAGGAAAAAGATGATGGTCAAATGATAAGTTTGGATACAAGATATATCGTGCAGATCGACAGTTAACCGAATACGGGTCTAATGACGAATACAAAAAGGCAAAGCATGATTAATATTGTCAAATACAATTTAACGCCTAATATTGGCAGAAACATGATTGAAATCATCACGTGAGTCGGAATCCGACAAAATCAAGATCAAAAAAATTGGTGGCCAAATCTGGAGGAGTCATAGCTATCTTGCTGATATATTTGGAGAAATCACAGCTGCAGAGATAGGGAAATTAGTGAAAACTCAACATCAGTGCAGTCGCAAAAATAGGAAGATAGGAAAAATTTAATGGTGTCGCAGCTGCGAAAATAGAAAAAATCTGCGGAATTTGGCAAAGTCGCAGCTGCGACAATAGGAAAAATCTACGGAATTTGGCAGAGTCGCAGCTGTGAAGATAAGGAAAATATGTGGAATTTGGTGGAGTCGCAACTGGGAAGATAGGGGAAATATGCAGAATTTGGCAAAGTCACAACTACGAAGATAGGGAAAATGAGAAATTCTGGGCGATGTCGCAACTGTGAGAGATGAAAAAATGGGCAGTTTTGAATGGAGTTGAAGCTGCGAGTAATAGGAAAATGGGAAAATATGAACTCTGTCATAGCTATGAGAGACAAAAAAATGGGTAGTTTTGAACGGAGTTGCAACTATGAGTAACGGGAAAATGGCCAAATTTGAATGGTACTGAAGCTGCGAGAGACAAAAAAATGGGCAATATTTACGGAGTTGTAGTTACGAATAACTGTGCATCATTTTTTATTTGTTTCAAGGAGCTATTCCAAAACAGGAACATGGGTTAAGGTGCCCACAGTCATTAGGCCTAGTCATGACCACATATATTCTTCAAGCAAAACTAATCAAGCGTAAAAGAAACCAAAATAAAAATAAAATAAAACATGAATTTATTTATATACAACTTCATGTGTGGAAATCAAAGTATGTTTTTTTAAAGATTAACAGGGACAGAGAGAAATTCCTGTCCTTTATTCAACTGGTAACCTGGATCAGCTGCAACCTATGAAATAAATGTGTCCTTTGATATTGTCTTGTGGTACAGTCATAGCCTATGGCCATTAGCAAATAATGATGTGCAATCTTCATCAATAGTGATCAGGTGAGTTGTTCCATTATCAAACACCTTGTCTATATGGTATGGACCCAACCATTTTATTCAAAGCTTACCCTTAAAGTCCCTCTTGAACCTAGAATTATACAGAAATGCCCAGTCTCCTTCACACAAGACTTTCTTCTTTATGAATCGATCATGCCACATAAACCGTTGTTGTTGAATTAATTATTGTTGATGTACATATGCTGTGTGTTTTTCATCGAGTTCATTCAGGTGGTTCAATCTTCTCTTCTGAGCTTCAGTTATATCTAATTTTTCATCCATAGTTTTCTTTAAAGTTTTAACCTCAAACTCAATGGGAAAGACAACGTTTTTACGATACACCAGATCATAAGGGGAAAAACCCGTAGTATTGCACCAGGTAGTGCGATAGGCCAAAAGTGCCTCCAGAAGTCTGTCAGCCTAATCCTTGCAATGGATTCTAACTATATTTGTGAGAATAGATTCAATTAATTAAGTTGGTACTTTCCACTTGGCCATTGGCCTGTCATAACAAACTATCATACACTAGCATGTATCCTAAATCATTAAGAATGTTAATCAAGGAATATCAAAAGATGCTTTTTTTTATTGGCTAGAATTGATCACATCCTATTAAAAATATTATTCTTTTATTGTAAAGTAGTTAAATTAGTCTACTCACCGAAAATATTTGAGCCCAAAAAAAGGAAATCGGGACAATTTCTGATAAAAAATATGAGTTAACTGGCTATTTTCTTAAAGCAAGCATAGTCATCCAACCGAAATTTCCAGCCAACGGTGAATTTAACATAGGTTAAGCATATGGAGATTCGAAATTGCATTCAATTAGCACCAATAGTAACAGTCTTAGAAGTGTAAGACATGCTAGGAATGGGTGGCGTAGTTATTATATGAGCCGCCTTTATATCTACGTGGAAGAATGAAATCAATTGAGCATCCATGATTGATTGAGCATGGCGGGTAGTTTCAAAAGAATTCATTTCTCATGAATTTGAATGAGTGATTTTTATAACAATGTGTTTTGTTTTGGACTTCCTGGTGTTTTGGACTACCTGGTTCACTGCAACATAACCAAACAAACATATAACATAATTCTAATGATGTAAAAACATCTTGTGGATACCTTCAAAATTTTAAATTGGCATAAGAAGCAGTATTACCTGATGATACTCCTTTGGTGTGAAGTCTACCAACCTTGACTCATCCACACAAAATCATATTATTTTGACTCAGGTACACTTGCATTGTACTTCATCTAGTCCCATCCTTATCTCAAGTGATAGTAAATTTCACTTGCATGTCACTTCTATTGATGGTAAAAAAGGGAAAGAATCCGGACAGTAGCATATAGAATAAGATTATAATGAATGTGCTCTAAAAAATTCTGGAGAATGCACTTGGCTGATATGGCATTCTGATATGGATTTTCTTTATTAGTTGCTCATATAGCCTTGATGTCAAAGTTACAGTCTGTTAATGTGATATCTGTTAAGATTAGTATGTGTACATTTATCAAGCAATGAAGCTGTTATCTATTTTGGGAAAGTTGTTAAGTCATTTCTAAAGTCTACTGTAGTCTCGAAGGTTGTTTTTTTCATTACTGTTCAATTTGTCTTTCACTTGGTTTTTGACATTGTTGTTTAATTTGTCTTTCACTTGGTTTTTGACATCGTATTTTGTACATCATCTTCATGAATTTATAAGGATTTCCACGTTCTAAAACTAGTTTTTTTTTATTTTGCTACAAAAAGTGCCTAATGTATGCATTTTTATAGAGCATGGGATTTTTAGTCTTAAAATGATTATATCAACAAATTTGGCCAAGAAGATACCATTAATTTATCATAACAAAGAGTATCATAGTATAGGCATTAAACATATACTTATTCATAATTTGTAAGTATTTCGGTGAAATTGAAATTAATCACTAAAACCCTGATTTGTTATGTAAAAAATAGAGTGTTAATCTACAAAAATGGGCTTAACAAAATGCACGTCGTATTCCATACATCTATTATTAATTTAAAGTAATACCATGGGATTGAAGACATATATATGTTTGAAAAAAAAATCTTTTAGTTTCCTAAAATTATGTTTCATTTTCCCATAGTTAATTTGATAAAATAACAAATTTTATGTTTGGAACCAAGTCTTACCATGTTCATAAAAATTCCTGCCTAACCGTCACTATTGATTTTTTTGAGTGATTTAAGTTGGAAATGGTGTGGTTTACTATTTTACACCTTATTGTATATATAGGTTTTCATATTGGGTTCCAAAAGCGTCTGCAGTGTAATTTTTGCAGAGAAGGAGATTGTTAGACTTAAAATGTGTAAACAAATTTGACCATTCATATAGTATGACTTTATTATACTAAAGAGTATCATACTTTATGCTTTAAAGATGTAGATATTCATAATTTGTAAGTATCTTGGTCAAGTTCAAAATTAATCAGTAAAATCCTGAGTTGTTATGTAAGAAACAGAGTGTAAATCTGTAAAACTAGGATTACAAAAATGCACGCCACATCTTGGCCCCATAGCACCAGGATAATATCCTACTTATATCATACTATAAGTATTATACATTTATGAATTATTATATTTTATTAGTGTTGTCATAATTGGAAAAGAATGTCTAAATTCATAATTTTGTTTTGTAAAAACAGAGTGTAAATCTGTCAAAATGGGCTTAGAAAAATACCTTCCATAATGTTTTTCGAGGTAATTTTTAAAACCTAATGCCATATACCTGGAGCTATATATACTATGGAAAAAAACCTCCTTCATAATTTTTAAAATATGTTTGTGTACAGTAAAGTTTTGAAAATTTCAATTTTTCTGTTTTGAACTTTATTTGACTAGGTCTGTAAAATGCACACCTGGGCCTCATTGCTTAGTATTTTTTAGTGATATCAGTTGTATATGGTGTTCTTTATTGTTTTACACCTTCCTGTACTTATATTTTTCTAATCTTGGCTAAAAACATGACTAGTGTGCAAAAACATTGCAAGGCTTCCTTGTAAATATGAAATGCTCGCTTAGTCCGCTAAAATGCAAGCATAAGTTCCATCCTTAGGCATTTTTAAGTCACTTAAGTTGGAGAATATATTTTTCTTCTTCCCATGTTCTTACCATTGTCCGAATATGTCACATAATATTTACATGAATACCAGATATGTCTCATAACATTTGCATGAGGATCTTGTAGCGAATCCACAGCCTCAAGATAGTATTCTATTTGTATCACACTATATGTATTATACATGTATGAATTATCATAATTTATAATTAGCATGGTCATAATTTAAAAGAATGTCTAAATTCACAATTTTGTTTTGTAAAAGTAGAGTGTAAATCTGTAAATACGGGATTAAGAAAATGCCTGCCATAATGTTTATAGAGGTGATTTTAAAAACCTAATTCCATATACTTGGAGCTATATATACTATGGACAAAAACCTCCTTCATAATTTTTAAAATATGTTTATTTTGTGTACAGTAAAGTTTTGAAAATTTCAATTTTTTTGTTTTGAACTTTATTTGACTAGGTCTATAAAATGCACGTCTAGCCCTCATTCTTTAGTATTTTTGAGTGATCTCAGTTGCATATGGTGTTTTTAATTTTTTTACACCTTCATGTATTTCTATTTTTCTAATCTTGGATTAAAAAATGCATGTTGTGCAAAAACATTGCAAGGCTTCCTTGTAAATGTGAAATTCCACTTTGTCCACCAAAATGCAAGCATAAGTTCTATCCTTAGGTATCTTTAAGTGGCTTAAGTCGGATAATATATGTTTCTTCCTCCTATGTTCTTACACATGTCCAAATATGTCTCAATATTTGCATGAAGACCAAATATGTCTCATAACATTTCCATGAGGATATTATAGCGGGCCCACAGCCTCAAGATAGTATTCTATTTATATCATACTGTATGTATTATACATGTATGACTTATCATAATTTATAAGTACCATGGACATAATTGAAAAGAATGTCTAAATTCACAATTTTGTTTTGTAAAAGCAAAGTGTAAATCTGTAAAAATGGGCTTAGAAAAATTCCCTCCATAATGTTTATAGAGGTGATTATAAAAACCTAATTCCATATACCTAGAGATATATATATTATGGACAAAAACCTCCTTCATAATTTTTAAAATATGTTTATTTTGTGCACAGTAAAGTTTTGAAAATTGATTTTTTATGTTTTGAACTTTATTTGACTAGGTCTGTAAAATGCACGACTAGCCCTCATTGTTTATTATTTTGGGTGATCTCAGTTGGATATGGTTTTTTTTATTGTTTTACACTTTCCTGTACTTGAGTGATCTAGAAGGTTGTTTTTCTCAACAACCTAGGTTTCCTTTGTCTCCGGTTACAGTTGAAGGGAATGAAAGTCTAATCCTACCTAGTGGACAACAATTTGAACATGCATCCCTTGATAAGTTGGATACAACTAGAAGTCATGAAACAATTGAAAAAAATACCTTTCATGAACAAATGGATATAAATGCACCTACAAAAAATCAAAATTCTGCATATGCACAAGATTCAGTAGAAATGACTGAAGGACAAATGGATAGAAATGCACCTATAGAAAATCAAAATTCTGCAGATTTACAGGCTTCAGTACAAATTCTTGAAGGACAAATGGATAGAAATGCAACTACAAAAAATCAAAATTCTACAGATGTACAAGCTTCAGTACAAATTCCTGAAGGACAAATGGATAGAAATGCAACTACAAAAAAACAAAATTTTGTAGATGTAGAAGCTTCAGTAGAAATTCCAGAAGGACAAATGGATAGAAATGCACCTACAGAAAATCAAAATTCTATAGATTTACAAGCTTCAATACAAATGCCTGAAGGGTGTTCAACAGATCAAACTACATATGGTGTAACTAGAAGGTCAGCAGGAAACTGCTTAAGGACATCCTTATTGAGTCTTAAGAATCAAACTGGATGGTTTAACCGCAAACTAAATGATGGGAAGAAAAATTTAAGGAAATCAGTAGATAGTTCTCTGGGAAGTCACTTGAAGATGTAGATGAAAATGAAATTATTTCTGGAATTGGGTACTTCATGAGCAAAAACTATAGTGAAGATTCTAAATTTGAGGATGTTCTTGAACATCTAGATGGAGTGCTTCATAAACTTCGATCAATTATTATGCAAAATATTTGTAATGATTTTATGCCTAGGAATATGGCTTCTATATTTATTGAATCAAGCATGAACCATAAGGCTTTGCAATGTCTAAAGAGGATTGACTGTCATGGTTTATTTCAAGGGGTTAGTCCAACTTCAGTTTCCAAGGAGATGAAAAAGTGGAGAAAAGAAGATGAGGATATTGATATGGGTTTGGAGAGAACTGGTGGTCTTACATATGGAGTTAGAGTGAAGCAAGTAAAGTCATATGCATCATTTATGGTTGAGTCCTATGAAAAGAGGATTGGAAGTAGAGTCATTGAAGTTTCTTTCAAACTTGGTATTGATTCTCGCGTACATTATTATTGAGGTGGGCAGGTATGTGAGATATTATTTGAGTTACTAGAATATAGTGGCTTGATGTCTTGTGTAAGCCTTGGAAAATGGGATGGAAAGGAAGAATATAAATAGTTTTTACCACATGCTGTCGATCCTACAAATGAGGATAACTTAATGAATCAGATAAACAAACTTTCACAAGGCGGGATCCTAATGCCATATGGAAGGGTAGTGGAAGTGAATTTGTTTGAGTGCCATGATCTAGTGGCCATATGCAATTTAGTATGCAATAATAATGTTTCTCCAATGGGGAATAATTTTTGTCCTTGGTGCATATGCCATAAAAAAGCTATACACATGGTTACAGATAAAATCAAAATTGAAGATGGGGATACTATTCGTAGCGTTTCCAAGTTTATGCAATGTCACCGAACTTACTCATAGTACATTTTACATATTTATTAAAAGTTTACTTATTTTTGTTGATATCTTGCCATGAGTTTCTTAATCTTACTTTGTGTTAAAACTTTAGGAATTGAATCCTGCTTTGGAACAAAGCATTGAAGGATGGGAAGAAAAGTTGGATGAGTGTATTACAAACATTCAACCAACCTTATGTAGTAGAGAATTGAATACTATCAAAAAGTGTCTCATGAATAGAACAAATGATCAAAAGGTACATGTTTTCAGAATTAATTCTTTACTATAAATGGAAATTATTATTATTTAACTAACTCGTACCTAGTGAAACATGTGCTTCCAACTTATTACAGCTAAATCCTGGCTCAATGTCCAACCTTTATATATTGTGCTCTCCATGCTAGAATTAGAACTGTTTTGAATATGTTTCATGACATTCTAAAAATTGCACAAGATTATGGCAAGGTTCATCCAACTAGAGTGATTGAGGAGACAAAAAATTTTCAAATTTGGGAGGTGATGGAGAAAATTGGTGTTCCATGTGATACTGGGGAACCATACTATCATAAAGGCCAAGAATACAATGATCTTAAATATGGGAAATCAGATGGATCCGCATTAGACAAGATCCTCATTCGGCATGAGGGTATTTTAAAGGTTTAATAATTATTTTAGCATATCCAATATTTTTAATGTGGGTCTTGACTAACAATAAGTGATGATTTTATGATGGAACAATAGTGAAATTCGCTCTTATTTTTATGCAATTTTAATAGAAAATTAAGTAGTGTATCATGTACAATGAAATGTTGTGCTTGTAGGTTATTGAAGGCCTACAAGATGAAGAAAAGTATAAAAAGTTGGTGAGGATGTGGAAGTGTTATAAATAATTCCACATGGTGCAATTACAAGGGTGTGTAGGGGATGATAAATATGAATATGAGGAAAAGTACGCCAATTTATACTAAGTTCATAGTATTATGTATTTCAGCATTGTGGTATTATCTCATTCACGATATAAAATTTCATCCACTATCATTGCAAGATTGGATCCATTGCTAGTGAGTGACTTTGGTTTTGTTCTTGTTGTTTAGGAGATGAGATGGTTCCTTATATGCATATCCAAGGGTCCCATGCTCTTCAGATGAATAGGGCTGCTCATCCTTATACTTTAGGACGGTTAAAGAATGAAAAAATTGAACAACAACCAAGGAGGAGGAAGAGGAGTTTCTAAGGAGTATATAAATACATTTGAACATGACAAAATGTGTATTGTAAATGAGTTGCGAGCACAATTTTTCAAAATGGTTATGAGATCAGAGGATACTTTCCAAAATTTTAAAGAAAGAAGATGTTTGGATTCCAATATTAGATGTCAACTTCGTGTTGAATATGAAAAGACAAGAAGTCCACTAAATGACGAAACTATAGCATAGTTGCAATCCTACTTCCCTGATGTAACTTCTAAACAAGTAAAACAACTATTTCAATCATGGGTAAGACAATCTAAGAAATCATTGATTGCACCACCAACAGTAAGTATTCCCTAATTTTAAATGGTTTCTAATTATTCTATCATTTTATGGTGTGAGGGCTCATAATATGTTTTTAACTACTAAATACTAATATGTTCTCATAGTTCAGTAATCATCTTCCAAGATCAAGGCTAATAAGCAAATATGGTGAAGAGGATTTTCATGAATCACATCGCTTCGGAAGGCGGAAGGAAAAAAATAATGTTCAAAGAAGAAATAATAGTAAAACTCTAAGTGTTTCATCAAAGAGGAAAGTGGCAGCACAAACTAATCAAACACAAGAATTGAAAGGGGCAGCTGGTGTTGAAATACCTAATGATGGAAACTGAAAATTACTGTAAAATTGGTGTTTCTTCCTCAAGAAATGAAGTAGGGAAAATCAATGAATTACAAGAAGTGCATGGAGCAACTGCTATTGATATGCCAATGATGGAGGCTAGGAATCACAATAAGAAGGGTGTTCCATCCTCGGTAAATGGTACAGGGAAGAGTGGTGAAAAACAATAAATTCAAGGGGAAATAGTTGATATCCAAAAGGTGGATGTTGGGAATCCTATAAAAACAGATGTCATTATAAGAAGTGTGAGAAAAAACAAAAATAAAAAAGTCCTAGATGATCAAAATGCAGCATTGTATGAAAAATGGTGAAAGAAACTTATGTTGCAATAAGCATTTCTAGTGACCTTGCCGTACTGCAAATTTATTCTATTGTGCTAACATTTATGTTACCAAATTTTGGAAATGTAACTAATGCTGGAAGGCATGTTAAATAATATTTTTTTAGTAATAAAATTACAGTTGTTTTTTGTTGTTTCTTATATTTTGTAAATTTATGTATTTTTTAGGCCAGTTCTATAGGCATTACAACTTTGGGTTATTCGCTGAAATTTGGTTGCATGAGTAAAATTGTATGACATTGTTCCAGAATTGGAATTTTAGTTTCATTAGATAAAGAAACTTACATATATATCCCCATAATATCCCTATAATATCCATAGTTCCAAGCAAACAACTAGGATCTACCTATGTCACCAAATCTACTCACATCTTATATCCACTAATCACTATCACTCTTTTAATTTCTTACAAATTAAAATATATATGCCTACAGTAGACAAGTTAAATTTTCAATTTTGATATTGTTAAATTTATGGCTTATTATGTACACTTATTGAAAAGTTAAATTCAAAATTACCATTCACATTAATGCATCAAAATCATAGTCATTGTCGAGAAATACACACACACACATATAAATTTATGTATTAAAACTTGAAATGTATTTACATACACAACATATATAAATAATCTTATTCCATAGTTCTAGGCTACTTGGGAGGTTTAGGCTACAAGTTCTCCTTTTCTAAAGAAGATAAATTTGTACATTCTAGTCTCTTTCCTTGTCTAGAAGCTTCTGGTTCTTCAGACGCTGCAACAGGTGCATGTTCTGATTTTTGTTCTAATTCTTTCACTTTTGTTTCATATTTGTGCAAAATTCTTTCAATCTATCTATATATTGGATGTACTTCTTCAACAATTCCACATTATTCTTATTTTTCTCTTCGTGTTCATTTTCCTTTTGCTGAAGACGATCATTTGCATATTTCAACTCAGACTGAACTTGGGTCAATTTTTTCCTGAGCTGCTCTGTCTCTGTCTCCAACCCTTTTTCCCTCAATTTTGTATTATATGGAGTATACACAATTTCCACTCACTGAAGTATGTTAATGTTCTTCTACAGAGTGACAATTTGGGATTTCATATGTTCTATCTCAGACTTACATCCCAAATGTTATGATTCTCTATCCTCTAGTATTTTCAATATGAGATTTTTAATATAATCTTCCCTCTCTTCTACCTTGTTTTTCAATGTTTCACTTATGGTTGACCATGCAGAGAGATCAACTCCAGCATTCATTGGTGCAATACCATCCATCAAGGACTTCTCTCGAATTCTTAAGGAGTCACGATAGCTTTGTAACCTCTTTTTGACTTTTTTATGAGCTTGTATTATGTTAAAAGCTACGTCTAGTGCCTTCTCTCTTTTTTTGAGGGAACTCCCATACCTTATTAAAGCCTACTAGTGTGCTGACATATCATAAATTTCACCAAAAATCAGATGCCTACTCTATCCCTTACCAATTTCAGATTCTTTAACTTTTCAACTCCTCTAGTCTATAGTTCTGCAGTAATATTTTCAAGTTCAACTATTTTTCCTTTCAACTCTTCATCTTTCTTAGAAATTAAGTTTTTCATGTTTTCCTCTTTCTTTCTATATTCATTTATCTCAAGTTCATGTTTATTGTAGTCTTCAACAAGAGTATTTTGAAAGTCAACCTTCATTATTTTAATTATTTTGTTTTTCTTATTGACTTTAGCCGTAAGTATTGCTTCCTGGGTGATAACAATATTTAGAGGGGGAATCTCCAAAACCTCTAGCTAATGTTTCAGCTCATCTTTCAATATCTCTATGGTTTGTTCATCTTTCTTCCAAACAATCATATATTCTTCTATGCATTTCTCATTTTTCTTTTTAAATTCATCCTGAATTCTTTCTAGTTCCTTATTCAAAGAATGAAGAACATAGTCCTTTCTTGCTATTGTCCTTCTCAAACTATCCACAGTCTTCACAAGGGATTCCCGTAATCTTTCAATTTCCTATAAACAGGGAAAATTTTAAGGACGCTTCAAAAAATGGAATCTGGCAACTTTTTTTTTGGAAAAAAACATTGAAAAATGCCTCCTATCTTAAAGAGGTCCATCATTTGTAAATTTTTAATAGAAGATTCCATAGTATCCACGTGTTCTGTTTCTAACCTTGTAATTATCTGTAAATAGTGAAAAATTTAACGATGCTTCAAAAAAAGGAATTTGGAAACTGTTTATTTTTTAAAAATAGCATTGAAAAATAGTGCCTACCTTTAAGAGGTCCTGAATTTGCATCTTCTTAATCCTACAGAGTTCTACTCTTTGTACTGTGGTAAGATAGCAATAAGAAAATCTTTTTCTTTGAAATTCAACTTTTTCTTTGAAATGCAACATTTCATCGAATGGCTTAAAACCAATTTTACCATCAAAAAAACATTTTGGAGAGGACGTTTTCTCAACTCCCAACTGTGGAGGTGTATATATAACAAGTGGAATTTCTACAGGAGCATAAATATCATCATCACTATGCTCCTCCTGTTCATTAAAATCAACATCATGCATCTCGTTTACATTTATTTCTCTTCCTTCATGTCATCTGGCCAGAATTGAGACAGCCTCAAATTGTTCAGGGTCACTTCCCATACCTTGCATACAGTACTCAAAAGAATATTCAAGGACTTGTACATTATCCTTTGGATATTTTTGAGGACATTCCTGGTTAATTTTTTCCAGTCTCAACCTTTTAATGTATGTATTTTTAAATCTGCTTCCTTCTACAGTGCTCGGTCAATATAGAGTCAATAATTTTTTGTATTGTACTAGGGTAATTGAACTTCACTCTCTTCATTTTTCTCTCCTACAATGCAAAATGATTTTTTTTTCCAATAGATGAGGAACATCTATGGCTAGGTCTTCAACCCAATGAATCACCAACTTCATACAATCACCTGAAATATCTTTCTCATGGTGATTCATAATTGTCCTAAGTACAACTTGAATTAAGGTTTTATATAGTCCTGGGGGAACATATTGCATCTTTAAACCATTCTGGGAAACCAAAACCATTTTTCCACATTTTTTTTTCCATCTCAACCTTTTCTAATTTGAGGGTTTTCTTGGTGGTCAACATTAATCCCCCCATGCGTGGAATTTTCATTGCATCGGACAACAAATCAGGGTCCAGACAAACCCTCCTCCCAAAAATAATAAATTCCTTGGACTCATCATCATAACTAGAAATGGAATTATCTATCTCTTCATTGTTGAAATTGAACTGATTGAAAAGAAAACGATGCACTCATGCTATGACCAGGACATTTAGCATACCTTTTGGCTAGTTGGTTCTGTCACTCCATGCCTCATCGCTCTCTCCGAATTTTCTGACAGTGAGCCTCTCAACAACTTCAGAATCCCCTGTTTCAGTTGATGGCATTGAACGTGAGGTTGGTGTTTCCATTTTGCAGGATGATGGCATGCTCAAAAAGGAAGAAGGGGATGCACGTGAATGCACACACAGGATATCGACACACTGAATTTTCCAAACTAAAATAAAAATTACAAATGTGTTATGAAGTTTCCAAACTATAATAAAAGTTACTACTGTGTTTTGACTTTTGCAAACTATAATAAAAATTACAAATGTGTTTCAAGTCAACTATACACAACTTACATTTTCAACTTCAATATAGTTAACTTTCTAGCATGTTAAGTATACTTATTTTTCTAGCATGTTAGGTATACTTATTGAAAATAATAAAGCAAGAGTAAATAATAGAAAAAAAATTTGGCATTCTAATTATTCTGGAAAAAATAGAGTAATAGAGCGAGTAACATAATAATACAGTCAATATTGTTCTCTACATGTTTTGATGTACTCTCAAACCAAACCCTCCGATTAAATGTTTATAGTAAATGGTTTTTGAAATTGGATGGCTAGATATATTGAGAAGACTATCCTTGTGTTAATTTTATATAACCTAACCTCAAATGCTCATAGTCGACCTATGAAAGGTGCAATTTTAACATTTTTTTACTTCTATGGACACTTGGTGTAAAATGCAATCCATAAGCATAAAATTGAAAGATAGAAATGCATAGCAATCAAATTGAACATGAATGACTAAAATTCCAAGTATCTTGGAAAAATTCAAAAGAAATGACTGAAATTCTAAGTTTGGTAAAAAAACAGTGTAAATATTCAAAACTGGGCTTAGGAAAATGCACGTCATAGTCCGCATAGTTGTCATAAGTTGAAACTAACACCATGGGGTTGAAGATAGATACATTTTTGAGAAAAATCCTCTTTCAGGTTTTTTAAATTATGTTTCATTTGTCCAAAGTTAAATTGGCAAAATGACAAATTTTGTGTTTTCAACCCAGTTTTTACCCAGATCAGAGAAATGCCTGCCCAGCCCTAAGTATTGGGTATTTTTTAGTGAGTTTAGTTGGAAATGGTATGTTTTACTATTTTCCACATTATTATACATTTATATTTTCAATTTGGGTTCAGAAAGTGCCTATTGTGCAAAAACACTACATGGTTGTCTTGTATTTATGAAATATCAAACTACATTAAAAAATGCAAGCCAAAACCTCCTATTAAATGCATATAGTAAATGGTTTTTGAAATTGGATGTATAGATATATTTAGAATACTATCCTTGTGTTAATTTTATATAGCCTAACCTCGTTTGCTGAGATTCGACCTATGAAAGGTGCCATTTTAACCTTTTTTTACTGTTATGGACACTTGGTGTAAAATGCAAGCCATAAGCATAAAAATGCAAGATAGGAATGTATAGCAGTTAAATTGAACATGAATGACTAAAATTGCAAGTATCTTGGACAAATTAAAAAAAAGACTGAAATTCTAAGTTGTTACATAAAGAACAATGTGTAAATATTCAAAAATAGGCTTATGAAAATGCATTCCACAGTCCGTACAATTGTCATCAGTTGAAAATAGCACCATGGGGTTGAATATGGATATATTTTTGACAAACACCTCTTTTAGTTTTTTTAAATTATGTTTCATTTGTCCATAGTTAAATTGACAAAATGACAACTCTTGTGTTTTCAACCCATTTTTCAGAGAAATGCTCGTCCAGCCCTAAGTATTGGGTCTTTTTTGAGTGAGTTTAGTTGGAAATAGTATGTTTACTATTTTCCACATTATTATACATTTATTTTTTCAATTTGGGTTCAAAAAGTGCTTGTTGTGCAAAAACACTATATGGTTGTCTTGTATTTATGAAATATCCACCTACATTAATAAAAATGCAAGACAAACCCTCCTATTAAATGTTTATAGTAAATGGTTTTGGAAATTAGATGGCTATATATATTTGAGAAGACTATACTTGTGTTAATTTCATACAACCTAACCTCGTATGCTCATGGTCGACTTATGAAAGGCGCAATTTTAACATTTTTTAACTGTTATGGACACTTGGTGTAAAATGCAAGCCATAAGAAAAAAAATGCAAGATAGGAATGCATAGCAATTAAATTGAACATGAATGACTAAAATTGCAAGTATCTTGGACAAATTCAAAATTAGTGACTAAAATTCTAAGCTGTTACTTAAAAAACGATGTGTAAATATTCAAAAATGGGCTTATGAAAATGCACACCACAATCTGTACAATTGTCATTAGTTGAAACTAGCAAAATGGGGTTGAAGATAGATATATTTTTGACAAAAAACTCTTTCCATTTTTTCAAATTATGTTTCATTTGTCTAGACTTGAATTGATAAAATGACAACTTTGTGTTTTCAACCCAGTTTTACCCAGATCAGAGAAATGCCTGCCCAACCCTAAGTATTGGGTATTTTTGAGTGATTTTAGTTGGAAATGGTATGTTTTACTATTGTCCACATTATTATACATTTATTTTTTCAATGCGAGTTCAGAAAGTGCATGTTGTGCATAAACACTACATGGTTGTCTTGTATTTATGAAATATCCACCTAGATTAATAAAAATGCAAGCCAAAACCTCGTATTAAATGTTTATAGTAAATGGTTTTGGAAATTGTATGGCTAGATATATTGAGAAGACTACCCTTGTGTTAATTTTATATAACCTAACCTCATATGCTCACAATCGACCTATGAAAGGTGCAATTTTAGCTTTTTTTTACTTTTATGGACACTTGGTGTAAAATGCAAGCCATAAGCATAAAAATGCAAGCTAGGAATGCATAGCAGTCAAATTGAACATGAATGACTAAAATTGTAAGTATCTTGGACAAATTAAAAAAAATGACTGAAATTCTAAATTTCGTAAAAAAAAAAAGTGTAAATATTCAAAAATGGACTTAGGAAAATGCACGCCATAGTCCATACAATTGTCATCAGTTGAAACTAACACCATGGGCTTGAAGATAGATATATTTTTGACAAAATCCTCTTTCAGTATTTTTAAATTATGTTTCATTTGTCCAAAGTTAGATTGACAAAATGACAACTTTTGTGCTTACCCAAATAGGAGAAATGCCTACCAAGCCCTAAGTATTGGGTATTTTTGAGTGAGTTTAGTTGGAAATGGTATGTTTTACTATTTTCCACATTATTATCATTTAGTTTTTCAATTTGGGTTTAGAAAGTGCCTATTGTGCAAAAGCACTACATGGTTGTCTTGTATTTATGAAATATCCACCTACATTAATACNCAAACCCTCCTATTAAATGTTTATAGTAAATGGTTTTGGAAATTGGATGGCTAGATATATTGAGAAGACTATCCTTGTGTTAATTTTATATAACCTAACATCGTGGCCAACCTATGAAAGGTGCAATTTTAACCTTTTTTAACTGTTATGGACACTTGGTGTAAAACGCAAGCCATAAGTATAAAAATGCAAGCTAGGAATGCATAGAAGTTAAATTGAGCATGAATGAATAAAATTGCAAGTATCTTGGACAAATTGAAAATTAATGATTGAAATTCTAAGTTGTTACGTAAAAAACACGTGTAAATATTCAAAAATGGTCTTGGGAAAATGCATGCCAAAGTCCATACGATTGTCATCAGCTGAAACTAATACCATGGGGTCGAAGATAGATATATTTTGACAAAATACTCTTTTAGTTTTTTAAAATTATGTTTCATTTATCCAAAGTTAAATTGACAAAATGACAACTTTTGGGTTTTCAACCCAGTTTTACCTAGATCATAGAAATGCCCACCCAGCCCTAAGTATTGGGTATTTTTGAGTGAGTTTAGCTGGAAATGGTATGTTTTACTATTTTCCACATTATTATATATTTATTTTTTCAATTTGGGTTCAGAAAGTGCTTGTTGTGCAAAAACACTACATGTATGTCTTGTATTTATGAAATATCCACCTACATTAATAAAAATGCAAGCTAAACCCTCCTATTAAATGTTTATAGTAAATGGTTTTGGAAATTGGATGGCTAGATATATAGAGAAGACTATCCTTGTGTTAATTTTATATAACCTAACCTCGTATGCTCACGGTTGACCTATCATAAGGTGCAATTTTAACCTTTTTTTACTATTATGGACACTTGGTGTAAAATGAAAGCCATAAGTATAAAAATGTAAGCTAGGAATCCATAGCAGTTAAATTGAACATGAATCACTAAAATTGCAAGTATCTTGGACAAATTCAAAATTAGTGACTGAAATTCTAAGTTACATAAAAAACAATGTGTATATATTTAAAAATGGGCTTAGGAAAATGCACGCCATAGTCCGTAGAATTATCATTAATTGAAACTAACACCATAGGGTTGAAGATAGATATATTTTGACAAAAACATCTTTCCATTTTTTTAAATTATGTTTCATTTGTCCAGAGTTAAATTGACAAACCGACAACTTTTGTGTTTTCAACCCAGTTTTACCCAGATCATAGAAATGCCCGCCCTGCCCTAATAATTGGGTATTTTGGAGTGAGTTTAGTTGGAAATGGTATGTTTTACTGTTGTTATAGTGGATTTTACCACACCTGGTGAATCACACATTTATGGCCTTCCCTGTCCCTATGCAGACTCCTTAGACCCAACAGACTATTTTTGTTCCTTTGATGTTTCCTAGATCATCCCTAAAAACATGCTTAAATTGCCATACGCGACTTTTAGACCCTTTATTGTGTATATACGTGAGTTTGAACTTTAAAACCGCGTACATCGGGATGTGTGCAAAAGGCCAAATTCTTTTGGAGTTTTCCTTGATGTGGATCTGACTCACTTGTCTCCTAGCCTTCCATATGCCTTGAGATCGCTCAGATTCAACCTTTCATTACCCCATTCAAGAGCTATATAAGGAACCCTTTGGATACATTGAAGGAATGAGGAATTGAGAGCAAGAGAACTATAGTCGATTGTTGCTGGAACTTGTGCTTGAGTCTACATCCCCTTTGTCCCTTGGAGCACTTTTTTGTTCTTCCCAAGCTTGCCTTTTGCTTGTGAGCTTGCTATCGAGAGATGGAGGATTGAAGTGGTGGAGGCCCAAGTGGGGGAATCGGTTTCTCCGATTTGCAGACGTGCCGACAGAGGTTGTATTCATTGTAATCTCTGATTTTATATTAATAGAAATATCTTTTCTTGTCCAATAATGTATGTTTGAATGAATATTTTATCCATGGATGATTTCAAATGATTATATGTTATTGATTATATATGCTAGAGTAGAGCTAACACAATTATATATAGCATGCTTGTCTTGTTTATTGAATGTTGAGGAAGCAATTTATCAATTCAAGCTGGAGTTGGAAAGCTCAACGGAGATCTACATCAACCGTCCGGAATAAGGTACGAATCGAGGTCCTTTAGTGTTAGTTGTTTGGTTTCTCTTGCATAGAGAAAAGGATTGATTTCTGGAGTGAAGCTATCTGTTGTGGTACCCGAAGCCATAGGAATTTCTCTCCATAACAGAATTGGTGACTCTGCTGGGGAGTTCGTAGTAGTTGTCCTTTGGGGGTTTTTATCGACATTCAATGTTCTTGAATTGCTCTTATTTCTTTGTTTCTGTGTCGGGTATGGGGGCATGTTTTTCTGGTAGTGTCTGATTGGTGTAAAGTTTGTCTCAGCTTGTCTGTTTTCCTTTACTTTTGTACATTTCTCTTCCTGTACGTGATTTTTTAACTCATAGTCGCGTATACATGCGGATTTGACTGCTATATCCATGTACATATGTGGGTTTACTGCAAACAGTCGTGTATTCCCTTAGTGTTGCCTTCTAGAGGAATATTGATTGTTGCTGGGTGAATTTTGATAATTGTTGAGTCTCCTTTGATACTACTAGAATCTGTATACACCTCTGTTTCTGACTAGAGACATTTTTTTTTGGGGTAAATTTCTTTTTTAAGAATGTTCTTGTCATTGCATTTTCGATTTTTTGTTTTGGGATTATTGCATTAGATTTATTTTACCTTAGTACTTTGTGTGAGTGCTGTTTGATTGCGCTTGCTGAGTTTGGGGGTAGTAGAATCATTGTTTTTCTTTAGTATCTCATTTTTATTCAAAAAATCCAAAAATATTTGCTTCTTTGCATCATTACGCATTGCACTTTGCATTTCACATGGTACTTGCACTAGATTTCCTTCGAGTATTAGTCAAGATTTCATATAGGAATGATTGCATTTGTCATTTGAAGAAAATTTTTGCATTTCACGTAGTAGCATGCCCTATTTTTCATTCGACACAATGCATTTGCATTGATTGTTAGGTGTGCATTTTACTTCATGTTACGTCATAACACCATTGGTTGCACAACCATCTACCTCTTCTAAGTAATAAATCCAAATAAAATCAACGCTTAATTAAAATGGATTACACTATTTTCTTTGGTAGGGTACACCAACAAGATTAGGTTTTAGGGTCTTGGAATAGTTCATTGTGAGTAAATTCTCCAAGACCACTAAACAACAACATGTATGTGTCTGTCTAGGTGAGAGTGTGAAATTCCTTGGTATAATTAGTGTTTCTCAGGATCCTCCTCTCAAAAGGGATTTAAGCACGAGGCAGTGTGAGCGGTTATTGATTCAGATGACCCCTAGTCATAACTGAGTAGCATCGGAGACATTTCCAGGATTGTATTCATATTTGGGGGATCTTTCGAGAGTTTAGGGCTTTGCTACTCTTCCCATACGATCAATCCCTCCTGCGACTATCCGCCTGAGCATTGATTATATTGAGGTGACCTTAGTTGCCTTACCTAGGATATCAAGGGGGTAATTTGCAGGTGTCTCAGCCAGGTTGGGGTCGGACAGCACAGTCATTTTGTTCATTGAAGGTAAGCGCCACAATAATTGGTTATGAACCTTCGCTTGTTGTGTATGGGAGTCTCAAGCCTCTCCTATGCGAGACATATCTACTTCATTCGGGAGCTCACTTATCCTACCCTTGATTGCTTGTGTTTGGCTTTAGATTTTATTGGTGTATGCTTTGTGCACGTTAGCTTGACTAGGGTTTGCATAATTAGAGAGTCTTTTACATTTTTTTTGAGACATTGTGGATTTGGGTGCAGCTCCTCGCTATTCTCGTCGTTTAGCAGGACTTCCGCCTTCTACATCTCCTCCTCCTTTGGGAGAGAGAAAGACATGGTCTAGGTGGACCACTTCGCACATTGATTCACACACGATGGGAGATCATGAAGATGGTATTATTGAGATGTCTTCTCCACCTCAATTGGAGGACGAAGAGTTTACTCCTACATTTGATCCTTCACCTAATATGCCTGCACATTCTAGGTTTGATCCTTCACATGAAAGACCTACTCACTCTAGCTATGATCCCTCATTCACAGGTCACCGATATTGGATGTTGGGAAACAAGACTCATCATGAACCCACAAGCACTAGTTATGGTAGTTATGGTATGTCTGGTATCCCTACACATGATCCGACATTTCATGTCGAGTCGTAGTTTGAGCTTAACACTATGCCTAGGGGCACTCCTATTCCTTACCATGTGGAGAGGTTTGGGAGCACGAGTCACATTGCACCTTCCATCCCGATGGTGGAAGCTACATCACATATTCCTCCTAGACTTGGTGTTAGTAATCCTATTAGGATACCAAACCCAAGACGAGTGACTATAGGGAACACCACGTACATAATTTCACATGTCCCTTCATCCTCTATTTCTTGTTCTTTGAATGCTATTCCTCCCCCTCATTCACATGATCCTTCAGACTGGAACATTGCTACAAGTCATGTTTGTACTGTTTCTACTCACATAGTTGTGTCTCCGAGTCAAGTACTTCCTATTGTTTTGGGAGGTCGTATTCCTACTTCTGGAGGTCAAGTTACTACTTCCAGAGCATATATTCCTACTTACAGAGTGTCTCATGGGACATCTCATGGGATGTATTATGGACCTTAATATGGGATGTAGTATGGACAAGGTTATTCACCTTATGGGTACGGGTATAAAAAACCCGCTTACTGTCCGAATTATGGCTTTGTAGCCCCACATAGTCAAGGTACACCACATTATGGTGCTTCCATGCCACCCTACATGGGTCAAATGGGAGGAGGGCACTATGGCCAAGGCCATGGTGGTTACGGTAATCAGGCTTATGTGAACCAAAATTATTAGGGAGTGGGGCATCGACCTGCTCATCCTAGGTTCCCTTTCCTCGCAATGCTAAATCTTCCTGACTTGTCGAGACTGATGAACGATCCTGTATCTCATGACCCGGCTTGGCCGGCTGTCCCTAATAAGCTTCCCTCGGACATCCCCAAATTCGAGGGAAAACCAAGAGAATATCTGAGTGAACATGTTACTACATTTTACCTATGGTGCTCTTCAAATTCCTTACATGAAGATTCGATCTATTTAAGGCTATTTCAATGCACCCTTACAAGGCTTGCCATGAAATGGTATATAGAGTTACCTAGGAGGGAATTCGTTTTGTTCGATGACCTAGCTATGAATTTTCTCAACCACTTCCAGCTACCAGTGTGTTACGACATTGGTACAGAACTCTTGTCGACATTTCGGTAGGATAAAGCCATGCATATCTTGGACCATATCCAAGAGTGGTGTACACGGAAGAGGTTGATTAAAGCCTTCATACCGCTAGAGTTTCTCCTTGAATGGTTCCTTAAATAATTACTTCCTTATATAGCGAAGGATGTTTCTACATCCAGAGTTCAGAACGAGGAACAAGCCATTTTTAGGGTGCATGAATTAGACTTGATTTATGCTCAATCTGGTTTGTTATATGAGATCATTCCTAATGCTTCGCGTTCTAGTTTCGACCCTAAGGTTAAACCTTGACCACATGCCGATGGAATTGTTGGTTGTACGAGTGCCAGGCCCACAGATTCGGTTGTGAAATAGGTTAGTCAATTATCTATCAGCCAATCTACCTTGGGACAAGCCACGACTTTGTCTCAACCCACCCAAATGGCTAGTGTGCTTTCGATGCAATCGTCAAACTAGAAGGGTAACCAGCGACCCAGAAGGAATAAAAATAAGGGTAAAAACAATTGTAAGGGTGGGAATAGGAATGAAAATGCCAATTCTAATGACAAGAATTCCTGAAATGCTGGGGGGGTAAAGAAGCCTAAATGTAAGGTTAAGTTTCCTTGCAAGTTATGTAAGGATGACCACCTCACTCACTTGTGCCCTTGGATTGATGAAGCCTCGAGATTCATAGCACAAGGCCCAGCTGTGCTGACCAACCCTTTACTTCATAATCAAAACATGAACTCGAGGACCCATGATCAGTCTGGTGGTGATCAAGATCTACCAGAAACTAGTGGTCATGGTTGCATCAATATGGTCCATGCTACAAAGGTTGTGACTTGTGTGAAGGACTATGGTTTGTCACAACCCGACCTTGGAAAGGAACCTGATCCACCTGGGAGTCCTTTGCGTATTGAAAAAACTGTGGATAAACTTGAAGTTGCACCTTGCATTCCTAAGGGAGTGCTTAAGCATTCAGGGCACAATCCTAATGCCCAAGCCGCCCAAAACTATTCTGTTTTGAAGGATTTGGGCCACACTCCTTGTGCAATGTCTGCACTTGAAGTACTTCAGAGTTGTCCTTTGCAAAGGAAGGTTTTGCTTTCTGCCCTAGGTGTGAATGATGATAATTCTTCCTCTGTGATCAAATTTGAAACTGCGGGACTTCAACCTCGCTTCCCTTACTATGTGTCTCTCTTGATTCATGTAGAATGTCTTAACATGACCGTCAAACACACTGTGATTGACGAAGGCACTGTTGCTTCCATGATGTCTTTGGCGTGTTGGAAGGGTTTCGATTCCCATGAGTTTTCTAAATCCAGTACCATGTTGACTGCTTTTGATGGAAGATCATTTCAACCGCACAACATTCTTCCTTCTCTTAAAGTCCATTTGGGAGGGAAGAACGTTGAGATAGAGATCGAGGTGGTTGATGCGCCCCTTAACTACAATTTGTTACTGGGTAGGAATTGGATGTATAGTATGAAAGCCGTAGCTTCTTCTCTATTTCAAGTTGTATGCTTTCTATTTAATGGGAAGATAGTTACGATTGATCAAACATCATTCAAGAATCCGTCGGTTATCACATCTTCGGGAGCTTCCATCCTGATTGTAGAGCACTCTTAGCCGAAAACTGGGAGTGTGGGTGTTGGCATGTATCCATCCCTTATGGGAATATTTAGTTGTCCTGCACCTGTCCTTATGATAAGGTCTAGTTCCGGTGAGGCTTCATCATCGGTAAGATCGTTGTCTTTTCACACAACCTATATGGAAGATCCTTGGATTCTTCCTATACCGAGTCCTTCGAGTGAGCCCATCGAGACAGACGTGTCGTTGCCTGCAACTATGATAGCTTATCAAGCTAATATTTCATGTGTTATAGAGCCTAGTCCTTCCTCTTCGCGGATGGAGGAGGAGGACCCATATGTACTACCTGCATGGGCAGTTCAGTATTCTCACACACATGACTGCCTTGATAGGGTTTTTCCTTCCAATGAGGCTATTATTGAGGTTATGTCTGGGGTTGAGCCACCTTGGGAAGAGTTGCATCATAGATCTTATTTTCTTCCTGATCTTGACCATTTGGAGTGTGAAGACTATAGGGAGATTATTAGTGAGAGAATTGGTAGTCCCATGCTTTCATTAAGCTCTCTTAGTCTGATGGTTGATGGAAACAAGGTGAATATATCTCCTACCATCCCTATCAATATCTCTCACGATCCTGGCAAGATTGAGAATGTATATATTGGGCAGAATGTTCCCATGTTGAGATTCAAGAGTATACCAAGCTGTTCAAAGAATTTCATGATATCTTTGCTTGGTCTTATGATGAAATTCCAGGAATCGACCCTCGCATTATTGAACATGATATTAAAACTTATCCCAATGCTAAACCTGTTCGACAATGCTTGCATGCTGTGAATCCTTGGAAAGCACCTGCGATTAAGGCTGAGATAGAAAAGATGTTGAATGTCAGTTTTATCTATCCCATTCCCTTGATGGAATGGGTTTCAAACCCCATTATGGTTGATAAGAAGTAGGGAACAATCCGCATATGCACTGATTTCTGTGACTTGAATCGTGCCTGTCCTAAGGACAATTTCCACACACCGTTTATTGATCAAATTTTGGATGAATGTGCAGGAAGCAAGGTATTTTCCTTTATGGACAGCTTTTCTAGATACAATTAGATACAAATTAAACCTGAGGACCTACATAAGAATGTCTTTATTTGTCCTTGGGGAACCTTTGCATATCGGAAGATGACTTTTGGCCTTAAATATGCCGGAGCCACTTTTCAGTGGGCTATGACCTTGATATTCCATGATCTCAAATCGATTATTGAAGTCTTTTTGGATGACCTTGCTACTCATTCTCATATGAGAATGTGTCATTCCTACCATTTGAGGTTAGTGTTCAAAAGGTGCCACCATTATTTGGTCAGGTTAAATCCTCACAAGTGCATCTCTTGCGTGAATTCTGGTCGCTTGTTAGGATTCATTATCTCCAAAGAGGGTATAAGAGTTGACCCTTTAAAGGTTGAGGCAATACTTCAATTGTCTCCCCTGAAAAACATTAGACATCTTCAATGTTTGCAAGGCATGGAAAACTTCTTACAGAGATTCGTCGTGAATTTTGCCAATTTGACTAGAGGCTTTATGTGTCTTTTGAAGAAGGACACTACCTTTTGCAGGGATGAGTGAGCCCAAGAGTCCTTTGATGCACTTAAACGAGCCTTAGCATTGGACCCAATGATTATTCCACTTGACTATAGCCGTGACTTTCTACTTTATGTGGCCACGTCCATGGAGACGATTGGTATGGTTTTGGTTCAAGAGGATGAGGAACTCCAAGAGCATGTCATATATTATCTAAGACGAAACCTTATAGATGTGGAGATCTGTTATTCCCATGTGGAGAGGCTTGCCTTAGCTACCGTTCATGCGGTCCAAAGATTAAGACACTATATTCTCCTTCGCTAGACCTTGGTGATTGCTCATGTCAATCCATTTCAATTCATCCTCACTAGAAGGATTATAGGGGGAAAGTATAATAAGTGGATTATCATCCTGCAAGAATTCGATCTCGAGTTTGTTTCGGCAAAATCAAAGAAATTATTGATTTTTGCAGAGCTTATATCTAATTTCCTGAGTGAGGAGGAGGAGGAGAGTTGTGAAGATACATTTGTCGATGAGCACATCTTCTTGATCTCAACTTTGGATCCATGGTATGGAGACATTATCATATATTTACAAACATTGAAGGTCCCTACTCACCTTTCATGGGATGAACGACGATGATTACATCACGTATCCAAGAATTACCTCATAGTGGATAACACATTGTACCACCGTGGGTTAGATTCCATTTTACGTTGTTGTTTAACTCATGAGGAGGCTAAGCTTGTGCTGAATGATTGCCATGGAGGGGCATGTGGTGGTCATTTATCTGGATTTTCTAAAGCACAAAAAATCTTAAGAGCGGGTTATTTCTGGCTGTCGATCTTTAAAGATTGTGTAAATGCAGTCAAGAAGTGCCACCCTTGCCAGGTGTTCACATGTAATATGTGCTTGCGTCCTACCCCGTTACATCCCATTATCACCATTGGTCCCTTCACTAAATGGGGGCTTGATTTCATGGATTGCAACCCAACTTCAGCTGGGGGGCATCATCATATTATCGTGGCTATTGACTACTTCTTGAAATGGGCTGAGGCTATTCCTACAATTAAATCCAACGGTGAGATAGATGCACACTTCATATTCAACCAAATTATTACTCGGTTCGGTATTCCAAAAGAGCTTGTCACTGACCATGGTAGGCACTTTCAGAATCGCATGATGGAAGATTTGTCCTCGAATTTAGGGTATAATCAAGAGCATTCTTCTTCTTATTACCCTCAAGTGAATGGACAAGTTGAATATGTGAAAAAATAACTCAAGTCTATTCTCCAACGAACTGTGGCACAAAGCAAGACTAATTGGCATAATATGTTATATCCTGTTTTGTGGGCTTATAAGACCATGGTTAAGACTACCACCGATTTTTCTCCATATCAGCTGGTACATGGAGTGGAGTCTGTATTGTCAGTTGAGTGTGAAATCCCTTCTTTGAAGCTAGCCATAGAGCTCTTACCGGACACTTCCCCATTGGAGGAGCATTTGGCCCATTTAGACCAGCTTGATGAGCAGCACCAAGATGCTTTAGTGGCTCCAGAAGTGAATAAGCACTGGGTTAAGGTCCAGTATGATAAATCTGTCCATCCATGGAGGTTTAGTGAAGGAGATTTGGTCCTTTTGTGGGATCAAGCTAAAGAACCCTTGGGGGCAGGCAAATTCAAGCCCATGTGGCATGGTCCATACGTGGTTAAACGTGTGTTAGAGAAGGGCGCTTATGAGCTAGTAGATTATGAAGGGACGGCCTCGACAGAGCCTAAAAATGAGTTCTATCTTAAAAAGTACTATGCATAATTTTCATCTAGGGCTGACTATTGTATATTATTGTATAGCATTTTGCATAGTTAGGTCTTTCTTATGGTGATAGGGTTTGTTGATTAGCTTCCATTTCTTATGGAAGATGTCAATGGAGTCTTCCATCTATATAGGATTTGTGGATGGTGCAAGCCCTCACACTTAGCACTTAGCCTCTGCGACCTGGGTGATTTATACTCCTACAGGTTAGGTATTGTCTTCAAGAGGCGTATGTTTACGGCCTTCTTCAAACAATGTTGTTGAATATAGTGTCGTTATCGACCTTCTACAGGATGCCATTTCACATGGTGTTCTCTCTCTTGAGGTACATCTTGATTTGGAGTTAGTAGTGTCACAACTTAATGGCTTGTATCATGTTAGAGATCCAACATTATTATGTAGATTCTTACGTGTGAGATTGTTAGAATGACAATTTAACAATATAACATACATACATGTTCCAAGAATTTATAATCAAGTTGCTGACTCATATGCTAACTACGTGTTAGATTGGCATTTGTTCCATAGACAGTAAGATCATCACAAACATATATTTTTACACATGTAAATAAATAAACTAATCATCATATAAGAGTTTTTCATTAAAACATCCAAAATGTGATAAGACATAGTGTCATAATACAAAAATGGGGATCTTGAGCCACCAAAATATAAATACACGGTAGTACAAAATGTATCACTCCTAGGTATCTAATCCTGGGGGGGAGGAGGGGGGTTTTGATCGTGGAATGTCACCATGGCTCTAGATAGCCATCTAAATAACTACACCCATGCTCATGGCACACCCACCACCTGATGCTGCATGGCCTCAGGCAGGTCCTCGACCTACGCCATGGGTACCCTATGTGTCAGCTGCATGAAGTTGGTATGAATGCTTTGGAGCATCCTCTTTGCATCCACACCTGTAATGTTGTCTCCTCTTCCCCTTCATCTATTACGAGGGAATCCTTCAGGCCACCGTGGTCCTACATCTGCATGCATATGATAGGATGTCACTATGTGTTTTTATGAAAAAATGTGTCTTTTTTATTCCATATATCAAAAAACACAAAAAAATTAAATAACTCAAAAATATTAAAAAAAGGGTTGGGATTCGTTACCAATGTCACCGTATGCCGATCCTGTTGTAATGGCGTTTCGGGGTCTCCTCGAAAATCTATCTCCGCATAGGGTTAATCATCGATGGAAACTATCTACTGTCGCCACCATGGAAAGAAATAAGCTGGATAGGGGTTGGACACCCTACCTCCACCCAGTCTGTGCATCGCATCAGCCCAACATTGTTGGGCTAGATCTCGAACCTCGTGAAGAGGAATTTCAACTCTAGGGCTCAATCCTGGAACATGCTCGAAGTAAAACATGCTCAGTATGCTACTGAAACTGAAGTTTTGTACTCTACCCATCTTGCACTCACTGAGCTGGTGTTTCATGTTGACCAATAGTGTAGTGCTCCAATCATATACTGTGGGCCTCATGCACTCCACTGTATAGAACATTAGAGGCTGTGAGGCCTGGTGGAGTGAGGCTAGCCCCGCTATCCTTCCGAGTGTCAGTAGAGTGGCCTTTAGGCCTAGCACCTGTATGGAGTTAGTTGGGATTTGAATCCCAACCTTCACCATGTCCAGATAACAGTACACTGATATGTAATGATCTATGGTGAGGCCACCTCTGAGCCCACGAGATTGTAGGTCGGGAAAGTCCAGTAATAAAGTATATGTCCTCCACTTCTATGGTGAGGGACATCCCATCAATGTGGAAAGACTCTGAGTCAAAATCCCAGTAGTCTACTAGCATCTGTAGTATTCTTGGTTTGGCTCTTAAGCCATCAAGATGCCAAAACTTGTAGATCCTGCATGCACGAAGAGCCTATTGTGCCATTATATCACCATGTACTGCTTCTTCTATATCCCCGTGCTCACATTCTTTATATTCTAGAACCATTATGCATATTGAATTCAAGTTTGAGTCATTAGAACACTTAAAAAAACCTTGAACATGGCCTCATACATGACTGTTTGCTAAACAACCGTGTATGTACTCGGCTTTGAGGGATTTTTCTGCATATATCGAGCCCTATACGCAGGAAAATCCTTGATTTTCGTGTGGGCCATGGCGTGTAGTTTAGAATGGCCTAGAATCCTGATTTGACCATGGAAAATTGTAAAATTTGCATGAAAATGAATGAGCAGGGCATGGGTAATTACCTGGAAAAAACGGTAGTGGATTCCACTGGTTGGATCTCATGGAATTTGCTATTGAAGTTCTGAGCTCAATTGGGTAAAAATTTCAAATGTTATATAATGCTTTGAATTTTTTTACTATTTATAGAAATTTTCAAATTTTTGAAAATTTTTACCCCCTTTTCTATAGTTTGGACTGTTTCTAATCCTTTTGGACCGTTTTTTACTAATATATGATGTAGGAGACCATTTTGAGCACCATTTCGACCATTGTATTGACCCGTTCGTGTCGATTTCAGGTATCATGTCTAAACTGGCATATAGGTTAGGTTTTACCACCATTTGCATTTTGCATGGCCTTATGACCATTTCATTATAACTATAGGTACGAACCCATTCTATCTTTTCACAGAACCTTCTTATTGTTTTTGAAGTGGCATGATTAGAATGGTAGAGCTTGACCTTACATGGGTACCCTAGTTAGCTCCTTAATTGCATTTGGTGCCCATGCCAACAGTTTTGTCCTTTAGGGTGTGGGAGTCCGTTGTATAGTATTGCCATGACATTTCGCAAGAGCCTCATATTCCTCTTGATATTTTGTTGGCCTATTTCCCCTGGACTCCCTTATGTCAAGTTATAATTGCATTATCATGAGCTTTTCCTGCCTTATTGAGCCTTATGCTGGCTTCCCTAACTTTGAGTATCATCCACGTAGCCTGAGCTTGTCTCATGTCTAGCCACGCATAGCCATTTTATATATCCTTTGCAGCTTGATTCCCTATTTTACTGGGAGGGGACTTTCCCCTGAGTGCCACTATCCTACTCATGTATCCTTGCATTGAGCATAGGTATGTTCCACTGCTTGGAACTAGTTTGTTTTCCCATTTAACACTCGTCTCCTCCTAGTCTATAACTTTAAAGCAATTTTATTCTTTTTCAAGCTTTTCAAATATTTGAAAAAGTCCAAAAAAATTAAAAAAAAACAAAAAGGCAGATAAGGAAAGATGTTATCTTTGGCAGCAGTCGAGTCATGTCACCTTTGAACAGAGCACTATATATCACATCCTTTGGTTGGGTTAATAGTTTGACTTTAGGAGCTATAATCATTTATCTGAGTTTATCTCCACCGATTGGTTAAGCTTCCAGTCCCTATGGAGCCTCTGTCAATGCCTCCTGTGTCAAAGAGATGTCCCAATTTTGCATATCAAGTCTATGCTACCTACATTCAGTCACCATTCTCCATTATGCTCTTGTTCGAAGGAAGTTGAAACCCGAGTCGGCCATTCCTCGATTATCTTGACTTTGCATGTCGGCCATTCCCAGTACAGTTACTGGTTCGTGCACCTTATGATCGAGTCCTTCCACATTATATAGCTTTGTTGAGTACCTCATGTTGGATGATGGGGGATGCCTTAATTCCCTCCTTCCAGCAGATTTCATCCCATCGACTTCATATCATTTATTCTGGGATAGGAATCTAGAGTCACTTCCAATGCCCGGAGACTTGCAGTCATCAGTGGTAGGTTCTCTCTTCATCAACAGTTTTTTGGGAATACATCAATGTCCCTTGATCGATGGATTCTCTAAAGTGTTCAACCTCGACACATTTATTCACACTTTTTAGTTTGCAATCTAGTACCTTGATTCCCATTTTCATTATCGGTGGGTGATCTCGCGTCTGTTAATGGTATACATCAATGACCGGTAATCAGACAATGGACTACTATGTTTGACCTCAACACCTCTATTCACATAGTAGGACATGTACTCATAGCGGTTTGTGTAGAAGACCTTCCAGATTGGTGGCATCTCATATATGCTACCTCCTTGATCGTGCCAATGTTCATGAGATTTCAGCTCTCATGACTTGATTCCAGTATATGTCAGACATTTCTAGCCATTATGAAGATCTTGATCTATTGTATATCTTTAGTCTTCATGGAGATCATGAGCCTTTGTATATCTTCATTATGGAGATTCTGATCTATGTATATTGTACGTGGCGATGACCACATATGTCATATTGTATTATGCCTATTCCTGGCCATTGTACTCTTATGTATCTGAGACTGCTATATGTATTTGCAGTTATGTGCAGAGTTGTATCATTGTACTATGTTGATTGGGTGGCTGGTTCTTCCACTGCGTTCTTCATCACTTCATTTCTAGGATGGACTTATAATGTATTTCGGCCATCGTATGACCCCTTTGACCTCACACATTAGGGGGCATCTGTTATAGCGGATTTTACCACACATGGTGAATCACACTTTTATGGCCTTCCCCGTCCCTATGAAGACTCCTTAAACCCCATGGACCATTTTTGTTTCTTTGATGTTTCCTAGATCATCCCTAAAAACATGCTTAAATTTCCATACACGACTTTTAAACCCTTATCGCATATATACACAGGTTTGACCTCTAAAACCGCATACATCGGGATGTGTGCAAAAGGCCAAATTCTTTTGGAGTTTTCCTTGATGTGGATCCAACTCACTTGTCTCCTAGCCTTCCATATTCCTTGAGATCGCTCAGATTCGACCTTTCATTTCCCCATTGAAGAGCTATATAAGGAACCCTTTGGATACATTGAAGGCATGAGGAATTGAGAGCAAGAGAACTATAGTCCATTATTTCCAGAACTTGTGCTTGAGTCTACATCCCCTTTGTCCCTTGGAGCACTTTTTGTGTTCTTCCCAAGCTTGCCTTTTGCTTGTGAGCTTGCTATCGAGAGATGGAGGATTGAATTGGTGGAGGCCCAAGTGCGGGACTCAGTTTCTCCGTTTCACAGATGTGCTGACAGAGGTTGTATTCATTGTAATCTCTGATTTTATATTAATAGAAATATCTTTCCTATCCAATATGTATGTTTGAATGAATATTTTATCCATGGATGATTTCAAATGCTTATATGTTATTGATTATATATGCTAGAGTAGAGCTAACACAATTATATATAGCATGCTTGTTGTGTTTATTGAATGTTGAGGAAGCAATTTATCAATTCAAGCTTGAGTTGGAAAGCTCAATGGGGGTCTACATCAACCGTCCGGAATAAGGTACGAATTGAGATCCTTTAGTGTGAGTTGTTTGGTTTCTCTTGCATATAGGAAAGGATTGATTTCTGGCGTGAAGCTGTCTATTGTGGTACCCCAAGCCATAGGAATTTCTCTCCATAACAACTATTTTCCACATTATATTACATTTTTTGTTTCAATTTGGGTTCCGAAAGTGTCTGTTTTACAAAAGCACTAAATGCCATGTCTTGTATTTATAAAATATCCACCTACATTAATAAAAATGCAAGCCAAACCCTCCTATTAAATGTTTATAGTAAATGGTTTTGGAAATTGGATGACTATATATATTGAGAATACTATCCTTGTGTTAATTTTATATAACCTAACCTCATATTCTCACAGTTGGCCTATGAAAGGTGCAATTTTAACCTTTTTTTTTTTCTATTATGGATAATTGGTGTAAAATGCAAGCCATAAGCATAAAAAGGCAAGCTAGGAATACATAGCAGTTAAATTGAACATGAATGACTAAAATTGCAAGTATCTTGGACAAATTCAAAATTAATGACTGAAATTCTGAGTTGTTACATAAAAAACAGTGTGTAAATATTCAAAAATGCACTTAGGAAAATGCAGGCCACAATGCATACAATTGTCAATAGTTGAAACTAATACCATGGGGTTGAAGATAGATATATTTTTGACAAAAAACTCTTTCGGTTTTTTAAAATTATGTTTCATTTGTTCAGAGTTAAATTGAAAAAATGACAACTTTTTAGTTTTCAACCCAGTTTTACCCAGATGAGAGAAATGCCTGCCCAGCCCTAAGTATTGGGTATTTTTGACTGATTTTAGTTGGAAATGGTATTTTTTACTATTTTCCACATTATTATACATCTATTTTTTCAATTTGGGTTTAGAGAGTGCATGTTGTGCATAAGAACTACATGGTTGTCTTGGATTTATGAAATATCCACCTAGATTAATAAAAATGCAAGCCAAACCCTGCTATTAAATGTTTATAGTAAATGGTTTTGGAAATTGGATGGCTAGATATATTGAGAAGACTATCCTTGTGTTAATTTTATATAAACTAACCTCATATGCTCACAGTCGATCTATGAAAGGTGCAATTTTAACCTTTTTTTATTGTTATGGACACTTGGTGTAAAATGCAAGCCATAAGCATAAAAATGCAAGCTAGGAATGGATAATCATTTTTGACAAAAACATATTTTAGTAGTGTACTTTGAAACTAAATGGCTATTATGTATGCTTTGGTCAATGATCCTTGTTTACATATTTAGGCTTGGAAGCCAAAATGGTAAATAGGCTAAATGTTATCTATCAGTTACTGAAAAAGATCATCTTTACTGAGGCAGTAAAGGAGAGGATGATATAGAATGTATGCTATTTCTACTCTGAAATGAAAAGTATGTTTTTTTCCCTAGGAAGAAAAAACATATTTCAACATACATGTTACACCATAGATCTGTCATAGAGAATTCACCAAATATTTTGTTGATTATGGAAGAGTAGGATAAATAGCTATTAAGGATAGTTTGAAGATAGAAAATATGTATCTTTTCAAGATCCCATAGGCTAAAAAATGTATATTATGATTTCAAACTTTTAAATATCAAAGATAAAGATTGTTTCCTTGGAAAACAAAAACCACTAATAACACAACATCAATATGTCATGTGATGCAGCCCTACAGGATCAACAGATAATACTACAAGGCTACAAAATCAGAGTGCACAATCAAGACTGAATCACTAACAATCTCAGCAAGCACAAAAAGAAGACTATTTGGATTTCCCCAGATTCAGATTTATATTTACTTATAAAAAATTCAAATTACAAAGTTCAAACATTTCACCATAGATATTACACCATAGATATCTCATACGGAATTCACCATATTTATGATAGGTATAATGTTTACATATCCAAATGGGTTGCACCAGTCCTCATCCCCAATCCATAACAATGATGGATAGGATCCCATTGGTGTGAATCCCATGAAAAGTGCACCTGCACACGAGGCTATAGGTTATTATACAAATACCGAAATCTAATTGTTGGTTCCACTCTCCATTTTCCAGCAGGATGAGTATCATTGCTTGATCTTGAAGATAGTTGATATCTATCAGGAAAGGTTGACCATGTATAGAAAATATCCTCCTTAAGATTCACATAGCCTTCTATGGTGAACTCTAGTGCATTGTTTTTCTTCACAATCCCAGGAGGTACGACATGCATTGTAATAAGATCAAAAGTAACCATGAAACTTTCATCTGAACAAGGAATTTCCACAAAAGATTCACTATGTATCATGTTACGAGACCTTATGTGGTTGAAAAATTTGTTGGAAAGAATATGGATATTGTGACAATGGATTCGATGTGGCTACAATACTCCAATACATGATGGTAATACATTGTGAGTTCCATATTTTGTAGAGGCAACTAATCTGGTAGTCACAACTTCATCATCACCCTTTGTTGTAAGAAGTTGGAAATTTTTGTGCTTATCATCTTTCATAGAAATAAAACGATAAAAAAATATTCTCGCTTTTGAGTGCGCTTGCCCCACTTTTTGATAGATCTCACAATAAATAAAACATCAACAATTCCTGCAATAAAAATAAAAATAACATTAGTTACTATAAAAATAACATTAGTTGCACAACTATGTGAATGTGGGGGAAGTATTTATATCAGATTCCTAGGCAATCGATTTTTTCGTGTTTGGTTAGGTTGTGGCAGAGGACCAAACACTAGAGTTGAACTGATAGCCAGCTGGGATTTACTATTCTTTTCTAACTTTAAAAGGATTAGATTACTTCAGGTTTGTGGAGATTTAAAATGCATCTTCGACTAGTTGGCAGGGAAATCAATGTTACAGGTTACAAATCTGGATCAGTGGAAACAAAGATTAACAAGTGTTGGGAATAATTTTCAGTATTTATCTTTTTTTCATATTCACAAGGAATTCAACACACAGGAATATTTGCTATCAAATAAAATATTGGTTTGGAAGAGGGTCAACTTTATTTCGAGGAATTTTTGGATTCCACATTAGTGGATAAAGGTTCTATCCATTGTAATTAGTATATAGCCATTTGTGCATTAGATACTATATGAATACTTTTACATATGTGCACCCTACCCAGTTTAGTATATTTCCGTATTTTAACTTTTTTTGTCTCAGTCAATAAGGCATAGTGATCAATATGTACTGATGATTTGATGTGGAATTTGTTCTATCCAGAAGAACATAAAACTAATGATTGTTACAAAGAGCCTCTACAGAGTCTATCTGGTAGTTTTATTTGGAACTTATGCACCTTATGTTTTCAGTAATCTTTCTTTGATTGATAAACATGAATAGCAAGAAACTGGGATTTTTTTAGGGTGAAAACAAATTGTGATATAAACTGAAAAATATGAATTAAAAGATACGTGTATACTCACCATCAATGATTTCAGTTGATACCAATAAACCTTGTTTTGTATAAAAGACCTCATGTAGATGTAAATTCACACCTTCAGGAATATGGTGGCCTCTACCAATACCATCCAACTCGCATTAAAAAATTCTTACCCAACAGAATTTTCCACCAGTAGAAACATCTACTAAACAATTCAACACTTCCACAGGATATGGATTTTTCAATGACTCTTCTTCGGAAATACCAGGAAAATTTTCATAATAAATACGGACATAAATGGCTGCCTTTATGGTAAAATGAAATGGATTTCTGTTGTGTACCAGAATCCCATCCATTTGAATGAAATTATTTCTTCCAATATTGATAAAATGATCATCTCCCAATAAGGGAGTCACATCTGACCTAGATCCCATGTAAAACCCTCGCTTGATGACTACAGTGGAACGATATTCATATGAACTTGAAGATAACTGTGATTTTATTTCAGATAATGAAGGATGGTGCAACATAATTTTTCCACTATCATCTGCATACACCATTAGAATGGGAAAAACATCATCTATACTATGTGTCCATGTGCCACTAATACCAATAGTGTAAAGAATTGGATCATTCTCACAAGGATCCAAGTTTGTCAACTCTACATTTCTTGTAGGGGACTCATCAATAAATTTGCAGAGAATGATCTCTTCTAAACCACATTCTTCTTTAAGAAGGGAAACAGTATAGAATTTTGGAGTTTTTCCCCCACCACACTACATAGATGAGCGACAATGGAGTTGATAAGGTATTTGTATATTGTTAAGCTGGAGATGAGCATGATTACTACTAGACTCTATTTCATCATCACTCCAACAATCATTTTCAACAATTTTACATAATTTTTGTGACTTCCTTCATTGTTTAGATAATTGTTGCTTCATTTTTTGTTGTTTTTTCCCATATAACATCCTCTTCTATAAGTATTCATAATGCTTCCTCCACAACTTCTGGAGGAAACAGATTCTATTCTTTATGTGAAAATGGATTAGGTTATGTACTGAACGTGATTAAATTTATGAAAATTTATAATCTGCAATCATGACAAGATGCCCAAGGGGCCACACATGTTAGACAGGAGATCTATGAATTGGAAATAAACAGTGAAAAAAAAATATAGCTCTATAGGCACAATATAAATGCTACATTGAACCTTTGGTAAGAACCATTAATTTATTTTATCCTTGTAAACAGGGTTATGGCATTGCATACACAACAAAATAAAATCTTTCAAGTCCTATAAGATTTATGCGTCAAACACAATATCTGGTAAATTATTGTTATAGCCAAACTGGTTAGAAAAAAAATGTACAATGGAAATTAGAAAAAGAATGTTACAAACCTTATAAAAATATAAAAATGAAGAATCTCAAATAGAAGTAGAAATGATAGTGGAAAACTTATCCTGCACCATCATACATTGTCTTTGGTCAGAAAATTTCGATGCAATCTGATCTGGTTTGATCTGGAATTGCATCCCATATGATATGAAATTGTACAACAAAAATACAAGCCTTATAAAAATATATAAATGAAAAAAATGGATTTTCAGCAATTTTTAAAATGGTATGAAAAAAAACTTAGTACACAAAGGTGGCCTATGAAGGGTATGAAGGAAACCACCAACCCAACCAAGTCCAGCATGTCTAACAAAAAGAGGAGAGGATCATAATATTACCTTTTTCCTTAACCTTGAGCCTATAATATGTAAAAAATTTCCAAGGAAGGGCCTCTCACCTTTTGAATTCACTTTTTCCAAGTCCACCTCCACCAAGGCCACCAAAAGGAAGGAATCATGTAAATAGAAAACAATAGATAAAACCCTTTCATTGGTCACCCTCCTTGAACCTTCAACCAGACCCCAAACAGAAATAAAACCATATATGAAAAAAACATTATACCCTTTCTTCAGAAAATTTCCATGCAATCCAAATTGGTTTGATATATAATCGTGTCCGATCTAATTTGATCAGTGATTCCTTTTTATGTATGGATCCACCAACCTATGGTTAACAGGGTTATCTTTCTAGTTTTTCTCAAGAGGGGACCTGGTTTGTTCACAGGGTTATCTTACAAGGCTTGTGAGTGAGTTCAAGCATGGCAGACGACCTAGTTTGATCAGATGTTCTGGGTAAAATCGAAATGAGTCAAAAAATATGCTGATATAGGTTCTAGGTAAAATCGAAATGGGTCAAAAAATATGTAGATGGATGTTTGGGGTAAAATCGAAATGGGTCAAAAAATCCGCTAATGGAGGTTTTGGGAAAAATTGAAATGGGTCAAAACATCTGCTGATGGAGGTTCTGGGTAAAATTGAAATGGATCAAAAAATCTGCTAATGGTTACTATTGTGCATGAAAAATTCAAAATTTTTACCTAACCGCACATCGTTATCCATGCAAAATCATTAACCACACTAGTTTACCACCACATGGGTTTGAATTCAGTCGGAAAATATTTTCGATGGAATTCCCTTAAGTGATTAACTAAGCTAATTACATTTTAATTAACTTCTAATCCATTCCTTATTTAGGATACATTTCGGGGGTGGTAGTTTGTTATGGTGGATGATAAGGTGAAGTTATTATGTGTTGAATATGGTACTTTTGTAATAGAGCTTCCAATTTATTTGACACAAACTGTGGTCCCCCATCCGTGATTATCTCCTTAGGTACTCCAAATTGGGTAAATATTTCTCCATACAAGAAATATATTACAGCCTTGTCATTGGCTTTCACCAAAGCCACAACCTCTACCCATTTTGTCATGTAATCAGTTCAAACTAAGATGTACACTTTCTGCTTCGAGGGAGGGTTGATGAGCCCAAAGAAATCCAAATCCCATCTGTCGAAGGGTTCAACCATCAGTTGTGGTTGAAGGGGCATCTCATCTAGTTTGTTAGGTTTTCCCATCCTCTGGAAGCTATCACAAGCCTGTGCATACCTCCTCGTATCCTTCAAACTATTGGCCAGTAATATCCCATTCGTAATACCTTATGGCATGTACATTTATCAGCAAAGTGTCCTTCGTAGGGCTCATCATGACAAGCCTTCAAGATACTGAAAGTTTTTGTCGTTTCTTACACATCTCCTAATTTCAATATCAATGCCTGTGCAGAAAAGGTGACCATCTATCCAACAGTACCTGGCACTCTGTTGGATGATCTTCCTTTTCTCTCTTTTCAAGAGATGTGTTAGAAGTTTTCCTACATCCAAATAGTTAGAAACATCTGTGTACCAAGGGGAATGAGCTGATACTGCAAAAAAATTCTCGTCTGGAAAAGAATCCTTAACAGGCATGTTGTCATCACTGTTAGTAAAATGAGATAAAAAATCAGCAACAACATTCTCTTTTCCAGGTCTGTCAATAAGTGTAATGTCAAAATCCTGTAATAGTAGTAGCCATCTAGTTATCCTAGCATTTGTAACAGGTTTATTCATTAGATACTTGATGTCTGAATGGTCAGTGTGTGTGAATATGGGATATCCAATGATGTAACATCTAAATTTATTGATGGAATAGACAATGGCTAAAAATTCATTCTCAGAAACAGTGTAGTTGAGTTCAGTAGGGGCCAAGTTTTTACTAATGTATTAAATTTCATATGGAACTTTTCCATCCTGCTGTCCCAGCACTTCTCCTATGGCAGTGTCAGAGGTATCAGAGGAAATATGAAAAGGCAGGGCCCAATCGGGCCCCCTTAATATAGGAGTATACAATCGGGCCCCCTTAATATAGGAGTTGTATACAACCTCTTCTTAAGTTCGATAAACATTGTTTGGCATGCATCATTCCAAATGAACTGTACATCCTTCATAAAAAAAGTAAATAAAAGGGAAGTAAGTTTGGAAAAAAATTCTATAAATCTTCTATATTAACCAACATGCCCTAAGAAGCTATGTACCTCTTTTTATGTTCCAAGAGAGGGTATGTTTTCAATTACCTTGATTTTGGATGGATCTACCTGGATACCATCATTAGAGATGAAGTGCCCCAAAACCACACCCTCGCTCATCATCATGTGGTAATTTTTAGTACTCAAAGATAGCTGAGTCTGCTCACAACGTGTCAAAACCTTCTCTAAATTTTTCAGTGCCTCCTCAAAGTCATTACCATACGGGGTAAATTCATCCATCAAAATATCCATATTGTCATTGACCATCTTCGAAAAGATGCTAATCAACCCAAAGGGAAGTACCCTGTATGCAAAAGTACCCCAGGGGCAAGTGAAGGTGGTATTGTCTTGGTCTTCAGGAGCAATCTGAATCTTGTTGTACCCACTAAACCCATCTAGAAAGGAAAAAAATTTCTTCCCAAATAGAGTATCAAGTACCTGATCAATGAAGGGTAAGGGAAAGTGGACTTTTTGTGTTTCTTTGTTTAAATCCCTATAATCCACGCAAACTCTCCATTTCCTATTTTTTCTTGGCACTATCATGAGTGGAGAAACCCACTCCATATCTAGGATCAGGTAAATAAATGATGCTTCCAAAATATTTTGAATTTCCTCTTTCACTATGTCCCTAAGGTTTGGGTTCATCCTTCATTGTGGTTGGAACATAGGCTGGGAGTCACTCTTAATGTAAATGTGGTGGGTGCATAGATTAGAAGGGATACCCTTCATATTTGTGTACTCCCAAGAAAAATCTCCCTTGTGATGTTTCAAGAGTGTGACAAGATGTTTCAATTCATCAGGAGCAAGGTTTGGATTCATATTCAGTGTCTTACCTGGCTATATCTCAACTAGAATACTTTTTGAATTCTTGAGTACTGGAATTGTACTGGTGTCACTGACTACAGTTTCCTCTATAATATTTTCTTGTTTCTCTTCATCTAGGGTACTATTCAGGATCTAGAAAATATGCATATTGATATATGTAGGCTCACTAATGAAACTATTGATGGAATCATCCTCTATTTCATCTTTTAAGGTTAAGGCCTTCCCTATCATTAACAACGACTGAACCTCGTCTTCCTCCTTTGGCTACATCCAGAGTGAAGTTTCAAATTCTAAGCTAGGTCTGGTTGGAGGGTATAAGGTAATACTTTTCATTTTATTCCCATATGAGATAGTCATAAACCCTAACCAAGAACTGATGTAAACATATGCCGTGGCTAACCAAGGTCTTCCCAGGATCAGCGGATGTCCCCCCAACTATTAATTTGGCTGCAACACCAGGCAGTCCACGGGGTATTCCCATGAATCAACGGAGACAATGAGGTCATCCAAGATTCCCTCAGGTTTGATGGTGGACCTGTCAGTGAGTTATAAAATGGTATGGGTTGACTAGAGGTTGGTGAGCCTAAGTTTTTGTACAGTTTCTATATTCATAATGTTAATGGCTGCGCCTAAATCAACAAAAACGTTTGGTATTTGAGTGTCCCAAATCTGTACTATGACAATGGGGTTCCCAGGATCATTGTATTTGGCTAAGGGGATCTTTCCCATTATCAGTTCAGAGAGTTTTCCTAGAACATGGATAGTGGGAGGGTCCCTAGGTTTTATTCCTAGTTTCCTTACACAAAGGTCTGAAACATTCTTGGCATAGATAGGCACATCATACAAGGCTTGTGGCAATGGAATTTTAACATATAAAATTTTCAATTCCTCTAGAAGGTTAAACTGGGGATGTTCCACTATTTTCTGTAGTGTTAGTCATTCAGGATATGGTGGTTCTTTAATTAATTATGCAGCCTATGTTTCAATAGATATTTCTCCTTGTGCTTCAACCGATATCTTGGTACAACTTTTAGCATCCTCGATAATGGGGATTGTCATGTTGGATGGATATTTCTTATTCACTATCACTTTAGTCTCTAAAGATGGAACAACTTCAATGGCTAAAGGATCCACCACTCTCTCTGATCATAAGTGTTTGTCGTTATAGGGAACCGGAGTGATGGAGTAAGTTGGCATATTGGAAGTCTCAAATTGGTGGACTGCTTTATTGTTTGGGTTGGGGTTAGGTTGGGTAGGAAGCTGCGATCTTATAGGCATGTTCATTGGTGCAACATTGTTCTGGAGATACAACTGCAACTGCTAGAACTGTTGGTGAGGGTAATTTAGAGGATAATTATGAGGAGGGTATTGTTGGTGAGGAGGTAAGTTATGAGAAAATTGATTCCCTAGATGGGAGTTCCTCCACCTAGGAGACAATGAGTCTGCTGATTTGGTGGTTGTAACCATGGTGACCAAGCGTTGGAAACATGCATAGGGGGATGAGATGGATGACATTGATGGTTAGAATAATGTGAAGGGAATTTTGTATTCATGTTATTAATATTATTCATACTATTCATGTTATTCCAAAAGGGAAATGAATTTGGGTGCACACCTTGGTTCTGTGGTTTCCAAGGCTTCCTCTAGGTAATGAAGTAAGTTGGTTCTACATCCGGAGTTGATTCCTATAGGAATACCTTTACTTGAGGTAGTGAGGGACACTCCTTTATATCATGGTTCAATTCAAAAAGATAGCACACTTCCACCTTGGCAAGTGGACACTCCTTCAGGGGATGCTTCTTCCTACATCTGGGGCAGAATACACCAAGTGTTAAATCTTCTACTTCTCACTTCTGCTTTGCTATCAGGATATCTATTTCTGAGGATATGGAGCTCATAATTTCTGTTTTGAATTTATCAAGGAGGTTTCCTATCTCTGCTCGAGTGGCTCCTCCATTGGATGACTTCTATGCTTTTTCAAATACATCTCGTTCTAGTTTGTCTCGCTTGTTGGTTCTAGAGGATCCTCTGGAATACCTTCTACATAATTCAATAATCTTTTCAAATGGTTCCTTTGAGATAGGCCCCTTTCCCAGTAGGTTCAACATGCCTAAAAAATATTCTCTAATGCCTCGAAGTAGGATAATATTGATCACATCTAGCCCCGTAGTGTTCTGGCGTTCTCTCTGTACATTGTATAGAAGCCTCTCAACAAAATATTCTAGACTCTCTTAATCCTTCTGCACCATATTGAACAACTCTTCTCTTTTATCTTTAGTGTTATAATACTCCTAGTATTTCTCAAGGAATAACTGCTTCATTTGATCCCAAGTGGTGACAGTCTCACCGTCCAGGCTCATAAACCAATGCAGAGTGTTTTCCTTCAAGGTAGTAGGGAAAAGATTTAACTTTTGGTCGCTAGAAGTGTAGTCGTAGCTCCGACAAAGGATGTCAAACTTGAAAAGTAAATCATCCAGATCCTCTGTGGCCTTCCCATGAAAACGTGGTAATACTAATGGAGAGATATTTTTCATGGGGGCTTTCCCAGCTGGAATTGGAGTGTGGCCATTGCCCCCTCATGCGGGGGGTTACCATCATTATGATGGTTATCCCCTTCTACTTCCTCATGATATTTAGGTTCACGTCCATTATTCATGTTTTCCTTTGCTCTCTCATGTCTTTTCCTTCTCTGATCATCCCACTTCTGATGCAGTTGCGTCCACTCCTCCTTTGTCACCTTTCTCCCATCAATATGGGAAAACACCTCTCGGTAACTTGCTCCCATGACAATGAATCTGTCTTCATTTGCAGGGACACCTAATGGTGTCACATCTCCTCCTATATTCTCCAGTGTGAAAACTGATGCTTCCACCTAGGGGGTAATTGGAATTCTTCTGATAGAGGGTCCCTAATGGTGATATCTGGTAGAGGAATTGGTTTTAGAAACCATATTGTCAATGAATGTCCTTCTCCCTAACACTTGTTTGTTACCACGACCTCGACCACCTACCAAGTTAGTATTCTGGGGAGTTATGGAGGTTCTGGGAATGTATGTACTCTCTCATATTCATACAACCCAAAACATGCAAGCTTAGAAATTATTGAAGAAAAATGAACAGATGCAAATACTATGGTGTCTAATAATTATCTTCCTCGACAATGGTGCCAAAATGTTGGTCACCCTATATGCTAGTTAGTTACAACCAACATACAGGATGCTCAATATAAATTGTCAACCCAGGGAAGTATTTTTATTTCAAAGATAATTCACATTTCCTGTGCATAAACACTAAGTAGTTGATCAAATGAATGAAGCATTCAGTATCCTACCTCTTTGTTCAGTCAATCTCATCTCATGATTAAAACTGTTTTGAATTACCTATTTAAGAATTTCAGAATTGCAACTACCTTCCTACAACTTCAATCCAGGAACTAATGATTCTAGAATTAAATGACTAGATTACTTTTGCAAGAAGTTAAATCCTAACATTAGCAGACTATATGCAGATCGATCATTACTATTCTAATCCCATTGATCTAAGAATTGGAAATAATATGAATTGAACTAAATATTTCTAAGATATAATTTGACTGAATTAGAAAACCTGAAAAAGACAAACAATTAAAGGAAATTAGAGATGAGCTTGACTGTTACAAATAACACACACTTGCATAATGAAAACTAACCTACATAGTCAACTGTCACACCACACTGCTACAGCTTAAGAGAAATGCATATATTGATTATCAAAGGAAAGCACAACGATTAACTATTGTTGTTGCAGCTACTATAAGGAATGCATCTAATACAACTTCCACACCACACAATAGAAAAATAAAAACATCTAATTAACTCAGTGATCTCTATGGGAAGGTGGGCCCAGCCTTCAAACAAAGATGGAAAAACTAAAACAGATCAAAACATAGAATTCTAAAGAATCCTGCTCCTTATATTATGATGGTAAAATGAAATTACAATTATCTGTTCACACCTTACATAGTATAACCAATATCAACCAACACTTGGCTCAGGATATTTTTCAATACTTATACATGATCAATCATAAAATCCACCCACTAAAATTGGGGCAGCCATGAAGATATAAGATCTTCAGGCTTCCCTGTTACAACAAGTTGCACAGCTGTGAGTGGAATTGAATGCAAGAAGCGAATATAGGGAATCTTGTTGGGTGCACCATTAATGAGTAAACATAACCAATTTAAGGAATGTCTTTCCTGTCGCAGCTAGACCTTCAACAATGACACACTGTTATAGCTGAATTTGTTGCAGCTAAGCATATTTAATGAATATGTGGAGTGACTACCTCTGTATGCTTCCCAAGTGTGGGGTTGTGATTGGCGAGTGACAGCTGGTATCGAAAGTACATCTTCCCTCTAAACATTCAGCTGCTACACCTGTACTTCTCAAATATTGAATCATCTTTATGAAATCATGATGTATTAGTATAATCCAAGAGACATGGTTCTGATAATATCAATAATAGGAATTAATAAGATGAAACAATAATCAATCATACCTATGAAGATTCGAGGCTCAATGTGAGGAAATAACATCAGTCTGATGCATAGAATGGAGTAAGATAAGACAAAAAGGGTATAATAGATGTGGTTAAAAAGGAGCATTTTGGGACCCAGCATTTTCCTCCTATACCAAACTTGAATCCAACATCATAAAGGTGCTATCTTGGTCCCTCCTTTCACATGGTTCATATGTTTTGGGAGTGTTATCTCGCAAATAAATTTATTTTCATTGAGTTCACACAAAATAATTTATTCTGATAGTATGAAATATTTAACACATGCAATGAGGGATATGAATATCACTGACAGTTTGAAAGCCTCTATTTTTTATTTGGATGAAAATTTCACAAGTTGTAGCTTTCGATGGCTTGGGAGAGGATCAGAACATCTCATTAGCCACCGAAATATGAAAGATAAATAGCAGGTGGAAGACCCCTTCGGCAGATAGGTGTATTGTTGTAACTTTTTTACACCATCGGAGCATTTTTAAACAGCAATCAGAAGTTTTAAAGACTACAGATCGACGAGCTAAAGCTAAAGGTTTCTGAAGTGTCAGCGTTGGAACTTTAAAGGACTAATGATTGGCGATCTAGTTCCCTAGGGAGCCGCAGCGGCGGGAAGCAAACTGACTACGGCTTCCGATTGATGACAAGAAACATTCCGATAGCACAACAATAGATGAAATCTTCAGCGATCGGAAGAACTAAAGACAATGTAGCGGCAGGTTAATCCACTAGGGAGCCACAATGACGGAAGGAAGACAGACTAAAGCTCTGATCAATCAACAAAAAAACATCGATGATCGGAGGTTCTAAATACTAGCCATCGGCAAGATAGTTCAATGGGGAGCCGCAACGATGGAAAACAGAAGGAATATGGATCAGGGAAGTTTACAATTAAGCTCCTCCGCAGCACAAAAGACTAAAGCTCCAATCAATGACAATAATCATTCTGATAGCGCGACAACAGAAATTCGTCGACGGTTGGAAGAACTAAGAACAATGGAGTGGAAAGATAGTTCACTAAAGAGCCGCAACGGTGGAAGACAAACAGACAAGGCCTCCATGATCAGATGAGCAGTTCAACGATCAAAATATCTAAGTACAATGGATCGATGAAGTTTACAACCAAGCTCCTCCACAGTGTCAGTGGCACAGAAGATTGAGCTCCAATCAATGACAAGAATAATTCCAATAGTGCAACAATAGAAGACCATTGGCGATTGGAAGACATACAAACTACTGAACGATGAGTTTACAACAAAGCATCTCTACAATGTAGACAGCACAGGGGACTAAAAGCTTCGATTTTAACTTCTACCAACCTCTGATAGCGATAAAGAGAAATCACTGACAATCAAGCATATAAAGTTTTATTTGGTTCGTTTCACCTCCGAAACTATGGCCACGTTCAGATAAAAGTCTTTGATATATTAGTTATTACCGCTCCTGATCACCAACGAGCTAATGATGGAGAGCATCAACGTTGAGATTTGGAGCTCCAATAGGCTAAAGGAATAGATTTCGATCACCGATGAAGGAGCCATCGCGATACTGGTGATCTAAGGAGCCAACACTGCGGCAACGATGAGACTTGGGGTGCCGATGTGATAGAAGAAAAGTTTTCGATCAGCGACCGCGGCGGTAAACTGTGGAAACATTGGGACTTGGAGCACTGAAAATGCAGAAATATTCAGATTTGGGGTGTGGATGTGATAGAATAAAAGGCCTCCAATTGGAAACTGCGGCAACAAAGTAAAAAAATTTTAGGTAGATTAAATGAGAAAAATCACTTCAGTTAAACGCCAATACACTGGATGTTGGCGGCAATTTCAAAGCGAACCAGCAGTGGTGATTATCAATGACCACTTCAGCCCTTAAAATATCGCATAGTGAACTAGATATTCACAGTAAATAAACAAATTGTTCACAAGGGTTTGAAGCCCTAATCTGGAAAAGACTATCACTTTCAATTATTTTTGATGTAAACAGATCGTATTTTCAGGATCTGTAAGTTTTGTAAAAGGCTATAAATCCCATGATTATTTTATTAATAAAGGTTTGAATCCAGGGATTTATAAGCCTATTCCATGATCAAGCATCTCATTTGGTTTATTCTAAATATAAGCTCTTTTGTTGTGACTTGTTCAGGCATCTCTTTCTTTACTCTGTTTATTTCCTGAATGTGCATTTAGGTAATTTTCAGATTTATTAAAAGGCCGATAGCTGTCATCCTATTGGTTATTTAGTGATATTTGATTTATAAACACCATCCTCAGTAGGAATTATCCATTTATATGCATGTGTTATGTGTGTAAGTCTGCCATCCTAGTGAGTTCTCCATCCCTGCACCTTTTTGTAAAACTACTGAACAATTTGTAACTAAAAGCCTTCTGATTGAGTGAGCCTCATGCATGTCTTGAGCGTGGGAGGTTATATAGGTTATCTGGCTTGATCCAATTCAGAAAAACCCTAAAAACAATTTAAGTTACCAGGAATCCTCGAGATACAACCTAGAGGAGTTTCCTGGAGTGATAACAAAGTGGCACTGTTGCCAGGGAGAGGAGATTGAAGCTCAGCTTCCCTAGGAGATGACATAGATCCATTCTTTGATGATAGACAAGGATTGGAAATTATTTCAGTTGTAATCATCTATCTGGAGACTTCATTGATATAAGGTGGCTTTAAGAAGACCAAGTGCCAGAGAAAATCAAGAGAGGACACCATCAACACCTGTTGCAGACCCATAGAAGGTCATCAGAAGAAAACCTAGCCCTGCCGCTAGGACGGATTTACAAATACTACTCTTTTCCTGATCCATTCAAATTTAATAAATCTCCATTGGTAAGGACCCAGTTGATAAAAGATGAATAGGTTGAATTCAAAATCCAGGTACCAGTTGAGTAGTTTACTTTATGAACTGCTATTATTTTTTATCAGCTCCTTTATGATGTTCCCTTCACGTGTTAAAAGAATTATCTTATGTTTTATATATTCTGAAGTTTATCAACCATCTTTTATAAATCCATCTGTAGAAGAATATTTGCAACCTTCTTGTATCGTAGAAGGTGAATTAGTTTGTGTGCCACAGCTCATCTATAAAAATGACCACTGCACCCAAATTCCTTCTAAATCTGATCAGCCATGTAACCTTGAAGAAACCAAAACTGGTTCAAAACCTATTCAGAGCTCAACACTCAATGCCATAACCTTTGAACCTTGTCAGCAGATTGTTATCCCTCATGATCAGCCCACATCCTTTCAAATCAAAATCAGGATGAAGATGTTTAAGCCATTAAAACTGCCCTCTTGTCTTCATCCTTATCCTCTTGACTGTTATGAATACCTCCCTTGGTTTTCTGGAGAGAATCAAGATTCGACTGAAAGGCAATTGGAATCTTTCAAAAATTTTATTGACCATTTTCGGATTGTTCATGAGGATGTAATCATGAGAATTTTCTCTAAATCATTGATTAGAGATGCTGCTATATGGCTCAAGAGTTTAGAAGCTGACTCCATTGGCTCTTGGATAGAATTCACCGATGCATTTTTGAAGCATTGGGGTGAGAACAAATCTTTGGATTTGTATCTCACTGACCTCTATGCTTTGAAGAGAAAGGAAGATGAAACTTTTCCCAGCTTCAATCGAAGATTCTACAACACTTATCATGCTATTCCTTTGGAGATCTGGCCCACAGAGACAACTGCAAGTATATATTATGTGATGGGACTACATTGAAAAATTGCCCTTCTTCTACTAGAAAGGAAATATTCATCTTTAAGCATTTTGTTTGAAGATGCTTTAGAGGTGGAGGAAAACATTCATGCTTCAAGGAGAATCCCGGAGCAGTTTGATTTTGAGCTAGATAAACATCAGTATGAGTCAGATTTTGAACAGGAAGATTATGAGTCTGAAGTGGATTTGGGATAGTAGAAATCATGTGAGCTCATGTCAGATTTAGAATCAGATTCTTCAGTGTTTGCAAAATACTCCCAAGACAAGTATGAATCTGGATTTTATGATCAGTTAGCAAACTAGGACGAAAAGATAAATATAGAAGGATATCTCCCTCAAGAGCTACCTCATCTCTCTTATGATCTTCACAATGAGGAAAGTTGCAATAACCAAGAGGAGAAATATTTCTAGGGACTATCTAATCTCCAACTAGAGAATCAGGAAGATATTCCTTCTCCTTATGAGCAGGTTGCTTCTAATCATGACAAGGAACTAGGTAATATTTTTCCAAATCTGTTTCAAAATTTTATTACTGATACTCCTATACAAGAGCCTTCATCTCTGTCATTAGAATATTATCTTGATTCTCCTATATTCAACAAATGCAGTGATGAGGAAGAAGAGGTTAAAATTTGTGAAGACTTATTTTTTTACTCAAAGTTCATCTAGTTCTTCTTTTCAGTAGAGAGATGATAAAGAATGTGTGAATACTGTGATAGTTGCTTGTTAGGAATCTGCTGCTCAAAAGTTCAATACAGATTTTTTGGGTTTTGGTATATCCCACAAAGATATTATTGTGAAAAAGGAAATTGTTAGCTGTGATCATGATTGTAGCTAGGGTTTTCACCCTAGCTTGTGCTGATGAGCACCTACTAAGGAATCTGGAATCCTTAGTAGCAGTTCAATGATGTGTATGAATTAAATAAAGATAAACTGAAACAAAGACTAATCTAAATACGTTCTTGAAGCTAAAGCAGTAAAAAGTAAATAACATGAAGCAAAAACAGTAAAGGAATGAATAATGATCTTTATTGATATTACCTCCAATGAGGAGGTTGGTGGAGTCCATTGCGCTGGTCCGATGTCGGTGGCTTCGAGCTCCAAGCTGCTTCTTCTCCTTCTCCGGTGGTGGAAATGGGCCAAAAGAGTTCTCAATGGTGAAAGTAGCTTGATGGTAAGCTAAGGTTTCGAGAATAATTTCGGCAGAGGCAGGATGCTTATGATAATGGATGTGAAATGAGGGGTCTCCACCACTTATTTATAGTTTTTTAGTGGTGGAGTGTTGGCCCATGGTTTTGGAAACCATATGGTTTAGGGAAGCTTGTTTAGGGTTTTTTCCTCCTTTTCCTCATTATTTTATATTTTTTCTTCCCTTTTGGGGATTTTGCTATTTTAGAGGAATTTTGGACATTTTTGGAGGAAAAAGGGGTTTTTTGGCCTTTTGGAGGCATTTTAGGCCTTTTGGAGGCTTTTTAGATGGGTTTATGGCCTTTTAGAGGCATTTTAGGCCTTTTGGAGGCTTTTTAGTGGGATTTTCAGGGAAATATGGTAGGCAAATGGACAAATGAGCCATGTAGTGGGGTAGATGAGGTAGTTAACCATTTTTGGGTGTTAACAATGATGAATTCAAATTAGGTGAAGGGGAGCAGAAAAGTCTAGATCAGCTGTTGAGCTTACATTTTTATCAGACAAAGGAAGAAGGCAACAGATATGAAGAGGAAGATGATGATCTGAAAAGTCCAGAACAGCAGGGCATAACTCATCCTTCCTAGTCATAGGTTGAGAAATCTATATTTAACATAGTGATCACTGAGAGCAACCAACAATAGCATTTCATTAAGTCGGAACAACAACATAAAAAGGTATTTCTTGTTGGCTTTTATGACCTTGTTGCTGACTATCTGGAACTTATGAGTAGCATAGATATCAAAATATTTTTGTCAGATGATAGCTTCTTCTATCACCCTTTGAAACTACATTGTTGCATGCTAGGGTTTCATTTATTTTTTGGGTCAAGATCAAGGTTAAGTTCAGCAGATCAGCTTTTGACCTGGCTTCATTGGAAGCATGATGTCACATGATAAGAATAATCTACTAATTAGGATTAGGAGTAGGAGTAGATAGGAAAATGAGCTCTTAATATGAGTAGCTAGGTTATTTTTAGTTGTTTTCATGAATAAGCAAAGCGGGCTACAGGAAGATTGTAGTGGATCAGTTATAAAAGACAAATGACTCCATGCCCAATGGAACACTAGAAGATAGCTTTAATTATTCTTTTTCAGGAAAGGAATTTTGGTGTAGGGTTGTTAGGACCTCACAGGGAGGTTCCCATCCTCGAGTAGGAGCTAGATGTTATCTCTCAAATAAATTTATTTTCATTGAGTTCATAAAAAATAATTTATTTCGATAGTATGAAGGATTTAACACATGCAATGAGGGATATGAATATCACTGACAATTTGAAAGCCTCTACTTTTTATTTGGATGAAAATTTCACAAGTTGTAGCTTTCGATGGCTTGGGTGAGGATCAAAACATCTCATTAGCCACCGAAAGATGGAAGAGAAATAGCAGGTGGAAGACCCCTTCGGCAGATAGGCGTATGCTGTAACGTTTTTACACCATTGGAGCGTTTTTAAACAACAATAAGAAGTTTCAAATACTACAGATCGATGAGATAAAGTTAAAGGTTTCTGCAGTTCCATCATTGGAACTTTAAAGGACTAACAATCAGCGAGCTAGTTCCCTAGGGAGCCGCAACGGCGGGAAGCAAACTGACTATGGCTTCCGATCGATAACAAGAAACATTTCGATAGCGTGACAATATATGAACTCTTTGGCAATAGGAAGAACTAAAGACAACATAGCGGCAAGTTAGTCCACTAAGGAGCTGCAATGGTGGAAGAAAGACAGACTAAATCTCTGATCAATCAACATAAAAACATCGACGTTCGGAGGTTCTAAAGACTAGCTGTCGGCAAGATAGTTCAATGGGGAGTTGCAATGGTAGGAAATAGAAGGACTATGGATTGGTAAAGTTTACAATTAATCTCCTCTGTAGTTTCAGCGACACAAAAGAATAAAGCTTTGATCAATGACAAGAATCATTTGGATAGCGTGACAATAGAAATTCGTCGACGGTTGGAAGAACTAAGAACAAGGGAGCGGCAAGCTAGTTCATTGAATAGTCGCAACGATGGAAGAAAAATAGACAAGGCCTCCACAATTAGATGAGCAGTTTGACGATCAAAAGATATAAGGACAATGGATCGGCGAAGTTTACAACCAAGCTCCTCCGTAGTGTCGTCGGCACAGAAGACTGAAGCTCTGATCGATGACAAGAATCATTCTGATAGCGTAACAATAGAAGACCATCAACGATTGGAAGACATACAGACTACTGAATGGCAAGTTTACAACGAAGCAAATCCGTAGTGTTGGTGGTGCAGGGGACTAAAAGCTTTGATTTTAACTTCTACCAACCTCCAATAGTGATAAAGAGAAATCACCAACAGTCAAGCATATAAAGTGTTATTTGGTTCGTTTCACCTCCGAAACTGTGGCCACATTCAGATAAAAGGCTCTGATACATTAGTTATTATCGCTCCCAATCGTCGATGAGCTAATGATGGAGAGCACCAGCGTTGAGAATTAGAGCACCGATAGGATAAAGGAATAGATTTTGATCACCGATGAAGGATTCATCATGATACTGGTGATATAATGTGCCGACAGTGCGGCAATGATGAGACTTGGGGCACCGATGTGATAGAAGAAAAGTTTTCGATCAATGACCGCGGTGGTAAACTGCGAAAACGTTGGGACTTGGAACATTGAAACTACGGAAATATTCAAATTTGGGGCACTGATGTGATAGAAGAAAAGGCCTCCAATAGGTGACTACGGCAACAAAGTAAAAAAGTTTCAGGTGTATTAAATGAGGAAAATCACTTCAGTTAAACACCGATACACTGGCTGTTGGTGGCAATTTCACAGCGAACCAGCAGTGGTGATTATAAATGACCACTTCATCCATTAAAAGATCACCCAGTGAACTAGATCTTCACAGTAAATAAACAAATTGTTAGCAAGGTTTTGAAGCCCTAATCTGGAAAAGACTATCACTTTCAATTTTTTTAATGTAAACAGATTGAATTTTCAAGATCTGTAAGTTTTGTAAAAGGCTATAAAGGCCATGATTATTTTATTAATAAAGGTTCAAATCCAGGGATTTATAAGCCTGTTCCATGATCAAGCATCTCATCTGTTTTATTCTAAATATAATCTCTTTTGTTGTGATTTGTTCAGCCATCTCTTTCTTTACTGTGTTTATTGCTTGAATGTGCATTTAGGTAATTTTCAGATTTAGTAAAAGGATGATAGCTGTCATCCTATTGGTTATTTAGTGATATTTGATTTATAAAAACCATCCTCAGCAGGACTTAGCCATTTATATGCATGTGTTATGTTTGTAAGTCTGCCAGCCTAGTGAGTTCTCCATCCTTGCACCTTTTTGTCAAACTACAAAACAAGTTGTAACTAAAATCCTTGTGATTGAGTGAGCCTCATGCATGTCTTGAGAGTGAGAGGTTATATAGGTTATCCGGATTGATCCAATTCAGAAAAACCCTAAAAACAATTTAACTTACCAGGAATCCTCGAGCTACAACCTAGAGGATTTTTCTTGGAGTGATAATAGGGAGGAAAGTATGAATCATTTCTAGGGGTTAGGAGGTCTAGTGTAAGCTTTCCCAAGTAGTTAGGATCACCCTACATGAGAGATTTAACCTAGAATATTCTTGAAACTTCTCTTGTTTTCCCTTTTTGGACTATTGACGCTCTCTGCAAATAGGATAGGTGCGTTGATGTTCCTTGTGGTCAGGTAACAGGTGCCATCGATGCGCCTCATTAATGGAAAAAAGGCACTATACCTATCTAACATTATGTGCCAATAGGCAAGGTCCATCATACTTCCTAGGAATGAGGAATGTGACTTCCAATGAGATGTTTTGGCTTGTGAATTCAAGGGATTTAATCATAAGGACATTTTTTGGGTGTAACAAAGAGCAAGAGGGAGAGAGAGAGATATAATAGGATTATGTGGTCCAAAACATTCATATAGGTTAAGTTTTTTGTAGAAGAAGAAAATGAGAAATAAAGAAAGCTAAAGAATTGCCTATCAAAATTATCATGTAGAAGATGCATGTAATGAGATGTTTGTATCCTTTAAAATTAGTGGGAGAGTGTACTCGACCATTTTCATCATTATAATACCACTAAAATAGAAAATGGCAGGTGGTGGGTGTTTTCTTGATGTGTAATAATCACAATGATCAAGAGTGAGAGTGAGGTGTTGGACATTATTCCACGCTACAATACTCACCCATTTTCATACGCTTTGGCAACTAAATTTCCTTTGGACATAATACCCAAGGTGAAGGTGAAAAGATTCAAGGTATGAGAAATGCATAAGAATAATATTTGAGATTATATTCTCCACCCTTAGATTCATGAGAAAATCCACTAAGATAAATTCAAAATCATCGTCATCATCATCTGAAAGTAGGAGTATGGTAGAGCTAGTGAGTTTGAGAATCTGGGTTTAGAGAAATCTCCATCTATGAGAAATAAGAAAGAATATGATAGCTTGTCTAATCAAAAACTTAGGAATGATGGAGCATACTTACAAATCTAAAATCCTCTTGTTGGGGCGCACACCTTAACGGTCCCTAATTTTGGTAACTCCGCGGTTTTTGTGGAAGTTGTAAGTGGAGTTATCATTCAAAACAGTCTTAGGGGTGTCGGGGTTGAGTAAAAACCTTCTTTTTTAATAAACCCATGGTTTAAGTCTGGGCTTTAAGTTTCGGGGTGCCCATGGTTTAAGCCCATGGTTTTGTAATAAGTGCACTATAAATAAGCACTCTTGTAAAGAAGTCAGTTTAGGCTTTTGATGTAAGATGAATTGATGCGAAGCTAAGGCTTGTTTTGTAAGAAGTTTGAGTCCCAACTATGTGCGTGGACGACCTCTACAGCTGTGTGCGCAGATGGTTTTGGGTGATTAAGGAAATCTGCAGCTGTGTGCGCAGAGGCCTGCAACTGTGTGCACGGCTTTAAGGACTTGAAAGGATCTACAGCTGAGTGCGCAGATCAGAAATGTGGTTTTAGTAAAGAGTTGAATAAAACGCAGTTCTGTGGATGTAGCCCCTACACTGGGGGTGAACCACATTATATATTGTGTTGTGGTTCTTTGTGTTGTTTCTGTTATGTTCTTTCCTGCATTGATAAACGTATATCTGATAAATAAGATCACTGCTAACTTAATAACTTCACTGTGAATTCCCAGTAAAGGGTTAAGCAAGTCACTATCTGTTTATTTAGCTGCGAGGTTATATATGTGAATGTTGAATCTCTGTGTTATATGAATATAAGTTATTAAAGGCTAAAGGTAGAGTAATATCCCTCTTCTGCTTGCAGAAACCTGATTCTGCGGCATCCCATAGCTGTTTTGGGTTAGACTGCAACATGTTCACAGGTTGTTGCCAAAAGGGCCAACACTATGGGTCTTTTGTTGGTATGAAGTTAATGGTATAAATCCTGGGTCTTCCCTATAGCCCAACAAATTGGTTCTGTTTCCGGTTGAACTCAGTATCTGCTCAAGAGGGGTTTACGTCGTACCTCGAGGGCTATGTTCTAGAGACCCTCTGTGAAGGAAATCGATGACTGGCTTGATGAGACTTATCTGAAATTCACTGAGCAAGAGAACAAAGATCCACGTCGTAGTGCAAACGACTTTTTACAAAGGTATGTTTTCTGTGATTTTTATGAAATTTTCTTTGGTAGTATCCACATAGAGTTGCACCAGTGGTTATCTAGGTTAACAGAGCGAAGGACGAACTTCCAAGAACGTCAGTTTCCTGATTGGACCCCTGCAAGAATTAATATACTGAAAAGGGTGAACAACGAGATCTCCCGCGTTGTTGATTTCTAGACAACGTGAACCCTTGAAGCATTTGTGATGGAGTTCGCCATTGACACGAGTACTTCCTTTAGTGAAGCCGAGCGCCAGTTTTTCAAAGGACCAAGGGGTAAGTTTTTGAATTCATTTAGTTTGAGAATTAAAATGTTATTAGCTGAAAAAGGTATATTGCTAATTGAATCAGACTGTTAGATTTATTATTACTAACCTATGTTTGCAAGTGAAAATACTTTCGACGAGCAAATTAGTTTGCTGCGAAGTGGCAAAAGGTACAAGAGAGATTTTAGATCCTATTCCTAGGGTCAGCATACCAAGTATTCCCCTGTAAATCCTGCAGAGTCAGAACCCAAAGAAACCCCTTCTGTTGGAAACCCTTCGGTAACCCCGCAGTGCAGACCCATTATCCCTAAGAACCCGTCGTAGTCTGAAAGTAACCCTAGCTCGAGTATTCCTGTTGTAGGACAGTCTACCCCGTAATTTCCCCCCCGCCTACTTCCATTCCCCCTCCCTCTAGATCCACTATGCCCCACATGCATGATGAAATTAAGCTCCATGTTTTCAAACGAACTGGGTCAGAGGATCCAGAACAGTTCTGGTTTTTATGTGAAGCAATGTGGACTGCTAAGAACATTACATATCAAGATACAAAAAGAGCGGAGATGGTTACTTCTTTCAGAGACCGCGCTCTGACCTGGTTCATGAAGTTTTCCAACACTCAGAACCATGCATTGGCTGATATAAAAGCAGCAATGATAAAGAAATTTAAGAAGCCGAAATTCGAGTCACAGTGTATCACTGAGTTGAAAGAGATTCAGCAGAGGCACGGTGAATCAGTGTGGGACTTTGATCAAAGATTCAAAGTTCTGTTGGACCAAGTCAGTTTCACCATTGGACCTGCGCAACATAAGGAATGGTTCATTGCAGCATTGCTACCGCATATCAGAACTCCACTCATGAAAGAGAAGGTTTTTGACCAGCAGGAGGCTCTGGAAATTATGATGAAGCTTGAAACCACTCCTGTCGAAGACAATTCTGGTATCATTCAAATCCAAGTGCAGTTGGTAGCGATGGATCTGGAGCTTCGCGATATGAAGAAAGGAAAAACCGGTCGCGAAGAGGTTTGGTGTACACAATGTTGGACAGAAGGTCATGCCAAGGAACAGTGTCCTATGGTAAGAAATTACCTGAATACTAGTGCGCCAAACCCGTTTCACCGGCAAGTCCTATATTGTGAGCTCTGCAGAACAGTAGGCCAGCATCGACCTGAAGACTGTTATCTACTACATAGGTATGGGAAAGTACCTAAGAACTCCTATTGTAAATTCTGTAAGTCCATAGGACATAATGAAGATGAGTGTCGTAGTTATGACCTCATGAGAGAATGCACCTACGACACCTATCGGGTACAAAATGAGGGACAGAGCAATGATGGCTATGGTTACCATGGTGGTGCATCAGGTAGAGGTTCTTTTGGAGGTCGTGGTTGAGGTGGTATGGCTGGAAGAGGAAGAGGCCAGGTTGTGTGTTACAACTATAACCAGGCCAGGCATCTAGCGAGAGACTATCGGAACAAAACTACGACATGTCGGTATTGCCGAGAAGTAGATCATGTGATCAAACAGTGCCCATAGTTGATAGCTAAGATTTAGAAAAGAAACAATGTGCCTACTCAGAATCTTCAGATGATTTCCATCGAGCAAAGACCTGCCCCAGCCATTAATGTTGTTACCCGGAGTGGAGCTATGACGGAAGTGCAGAACAAGGAGTGGAGCTATTGCCGAGCAGTAGATCATGTGATCAAGCAGTGCCCACAGTTGATAGCTAAGATTCAGAAAAGAAACAGTGTGCCTACTCAGAATCTTCAGATGATTTCCATCGAGCAAAGACCTTCCCCAGCCATTAATGTTGTTACCCGGAGTGGAGCTATGATGAAAGCGCAGAACAATGAGAAACAACCTGCCGAGGCTTGGGTTAGGAAGGCCCCAAAAAAAATCCCTACATTTGATGTCGAAAGAGAAAAAAAGACATTTATGGTAGCCACGAGAGACTTTTTTGACCCCAACACATCAGTAATACCTGTGCAACAACTTCAGCAGCAGTCGTAGACGCAAGAAGCTTCGACAGACAAAGTAAGTACGCTGTCCTCCTTTTTACAGAGTTGTCTGAAGCTCCTAATAAATCAGAATGCTTTAAGTGAGTTGCAGAAAGTTATTGCTTCCTGTTAACCTTAGCAAAGTTCTAGTAAGGAAAAATCTGTTAATAGAGTCAGGAGAACTGGCAGGGAAATGAGATTGAATGCTCAGATAGGAGAGTATGATATGACTTTTGTTATCTTGGACCTAGGATCAAAGGTAAATGTCTTAACTAAGAAAACTTGGGAACAAATAGGAAAACTTACCCTTGATTAGTCCCCCATACAGTTGAGATTAGCCAATTAGTAGAAGATTGTGCCCCTAGGAAGACTCCCTAGTGTACCAGTAGATATTGATGGATTCAGCACCTTAGCAGACTTTGAGGTAATTGAAATAATTGATGACAGAAACCCCTATCTCACACTACTAGGCATTGAATGGGAAATAGATAATGATGCAGTCATTAACCTGAAGAAGAGACAGATGACTTTCGAAGGGAAAGGAATGAGATTCATAGTCCCATTGGACCCTTCTCAAGGAGAGAGATACATAGAGCCAGTAAGAGATGAATACCAGGATGCTTTGGACCACATCTACAATATCATAGCTAAGGAAGAATATTATGTTGATCCTACTACCGACGGTATCATGGATTGGCAGTGTGACAGCTCCTGCATGAAGGATTCAGCTGATGGGTTAGAAAACTGGCAGAACATACTTTATGAGCTGCATGGACATAGATGTGCTATAAATACCAAATCTATTAGATGGCTTGGTGCACAGGTAAGAGTCCTACCTAATTTTGATGACTTGTCAGATCCAAAATAGTTTATTAAATAATTCTTAGACCAGATACCAGATTCACCGAAAAGGGAGACTCTAGATTCAGTATTCAGAGCCACAGCAGCCAGATGGTGAAATGGCCATCAGAAGAACAGTCCTAGTTAGGAAGCTCGTTAGAAGTTCCTTCGCCTGAGAATTATGGATCAGCCCCAGGAGGTACAAAGTAGGTTTGATGGGAAGATCAGGAACATTGGGCACAGTGCTATGAAGCATGGCAGCATGTACCTCAGGAAGCATGGGTACATAGGTTTGTGCATACTTTGGAACCAATAGCAAAGAACTGGTACGCGGAGGCTGAGCTTCGCCAGGATAATGTAATTTGGGATCACCTTGTTGATAGTTTTGTGCTTACCTTTTCCACTAATGAGATTTGTCTAGCTTTAATCAGGTTGGTCCATACTAAGGTATTGGATGCTCAAGAAATAGTAAAATATCGGCCTAATTGGACAGCACAAGAAGCTCATGCAGTCAAATATTATAACCTCGCAATTGACGAGGATGATGATCCGCGCAATAGTGGTATTCCTGAGTCAAAAAGGACACTACGACGTACACAGACTAGCAGTCGAAGCCCCTGTAGATGCAGATAGTCAACATTGGATTAGAAGACCAACCTAAGTGTGCTACTAGTGGAGATTATTGGCAAGAAGACATGGTAAGCAAAGCGACCCAACTTCTCCATGAGTGTCGGGACTTATGTCTGATGAAGTTCCTGGAAATAAGAGGAATCATTGAAGCTGTGGATGACATTTTGTTGTGGGTCGAAGCTCGAATCCATGCCACAGATGGTGCCCAGATGTTTCTAATGTCCTCATTAGGGTGCAGCCACAGCTACTACTTGTGCCGAAGAAGGAAAGGTCTGTCGGAACTAAAAAAAATGACCGTTAGAAGAAATCAAATTTAGCGGCACCGATATGTTCTCTGTATTAACTACCTATATTAATGCGATCTTGGAAAATCTACTGCCGTCTGGATAAGATATCTATCAGAATTGGCACCATCAATGCACAGTTATCACAGATTTCGGGGATATATTCTATAACAAGACACCCACACCCGCAAGGTTCGCATTTTTCAGTTTCTTGAGTTTTACAATTGCATCCATGTTCGCCGATCGTGAGTTCCAGGAACTATTGAGAGAGTTTGAGAAGATGGGTTTGTCGAACCTTTTCAACCAACCACCTACATCTGATCCCCATGAAGAAACTCCCCCAGCATCGACTCAGCCAATGCAGACACGATCTGCCCAAAAGAAGTTCAAACCTGAAGTTCATTCTAAGCACAATGAAGACCACCACAAGCAATTAGGGAAAACACCAAGGGACCCCGATATGCCTCCGTCTGGTTTAGCATAGGTCCTACCTGCAGAAGATGAGAACATTGCACCAAAGCGTCCACCGTACCTTCCACCAGTTCGACCAGGAGTCTAGCCACCTCGACGAGTAAAGAAGTTCACATTACGCACCCCTTCGTTGCCCCTGGGAGTGCAGTTGGTTGGGACCATGATAGGGAAAATAGATTGGCTTAAGTATGTTGAACACGACACAAATGATCGTGGAAAGTTTCCACAGTTTGTCCCAGCACAATACTTGCATTTTGTCAAATATCCAGAGACTAGCGCGACATTGCTGGAAGTAAAATAGTGGGCTTGCTTGGATCAAGATGGTCTACTAAAGATGCTCGATGTTCCCCATTTTGGTCGCAGCACACAGGTAACCATAGTGGTCAAGTAGCTGCTGGCATTAGTACATGATGGCCACCTGTGGATAGGAGACAAGAAAATTCCTATTAATGGTGAGCTCCTTCATAGGATCATAGCCTTACCAATAGAGGGGCCTGATCCAGGGACTGAATTTCCTTCAAAGCATGAGGATACGAAGCTCGCACAAAGCATGAAGGAATGCTTCAGCTTGACGAAGGGAAAACGAGGGTATCACACTTCCACAATTCAACAACATAATATTCGCTTCGCAGTTGAGCTTCTAGCATGCAAGCTCATGCGAAAGTGCAGACCATATGAAGTGCCTGCCCCGGTTATCAGAATTGCTGTGAACTATACTGAAGGATACAGTTACAATTGGGAAGTGTATATCGTGAAGGAATTCCTTGAAGACGTCCACGACGTGCAAGAGAAAGGTAGGCCATTTCACTATTCCTAGTTGATAGTCCTTATTGCCCTGGTAGGATGGCAAGAACCTACCGAGGCGCAGTTTGCTGCTATACCTCCGTACTTTCCTGGCACAGTATGGTACACCTCTCTATGGGTTTCCCAGGATAAAACCCTATAGCAGATGACCAACTGTGTATTTTCCTTTTATATGATGAGTATCTCGTATGAGATCACGAAAACCCCTTAGCTCATTAATGATCTATTCTCTCAATATGAAGACGTAGCCCATTTCAGCACCGACATGCATCATATTTTCATCCAGGCCCACGCGGATCAAAAGCTTCAATGGTTTAAGTTACCATATGTAGTGACCAAAGAAGAAATCCTCGCGGTCGTTAAACAGTGGCCGGCAGAATGGTTGAAGGACGCAGGAAAAAAGCCCACCATTCCAGTTCCCCCAGTTACCAATCTGGGCGCAGGCCCTAGTCATACACAGCAGCAAGACTCCCCTGAAGACAGTGAAGAACAAACTGAGTCACAGCAGAGTGAAAGCGACTAGGGTGGAGACGATGGCAATGACAAAGAAGAAGAAGACTCGGTTAAAACTATTTCAAACCCTAATCGATAGTATAAGCGTAAGATGCCAGAGCTGGAGGAAGTGAAAAAAACCCCAGTCCCGAAAGAAAATGAAGGCGTTGAAGGACAAGAACATTGACGAGGAGCCCAGCCTGACAAGTGAGAATATTGATCAGGCTCTCTCGAGGTCTATAGAAGTTGTCACCAAGAAATTGTCAGAATTTGGAGCCACACAACTGCATGCCATCACCGGTGTAGCAAAACACATTTCAGAGTTGAAGGACTTCGCAGAAAAATCACTGACTGGCACTTCAGCAAGCACTATCCCACTAAGCGCACCGCCAGACCTTAGGCAATGTCCGGCCAGAGACAACAAAGGCCAAGTCTCGAGTGACGCCCTCATATTAACGGATGCAGCGTCTCGTCCGAAGATGAGTATGAAGGTTGGAATCGATTACACTAAGATGTCCATGACAGAGCTACATCTCTGTCAGTTAGCGATTATGAAGGAAATCCAGGCACGCGACCAATATTCGCAAATGCAGTTGGAAAATGCCATAAGTAAGAAGCAAGGCTTCACCACGCAGCTAGAGGTAGCAGAGTAGAGAAAGAGGGATGCAGAACATAAGCGCATTACCCTAGTACGAGTCTTGGATGAGGCATGTTGAAGTCTTCCTGACTTCGACATACAGCTGGTGGAAGAACCAAAACAAAGATTAGCTAGGTTGAAAGATTATGCGCAGCAGTCTCGCAGTGAAATAGAGAAGCTCGAAGTAGACCATGAGGCTCAGATTGCAGAACTTCAACTCCGCATCACCCCGGAGAGCCCACCAGAGGTCAGGGAGCAACGCCGAGTTGACATTCAGGCCTCTGCAACAAAAATATCAGATACTGTGAGCAGCACAGCAAAGCTGCTAGAAGACAGTGTTGAGGCCTGGACCACCCTGCAGGAACATCCAGAAGTCGGACAGCTGCAAGAAACCATCAGGCAGCGACAGACAGAGTTGGATACAGTAAAAGCAGAAATTAAGACTCTGCTGCCTATGGAGAAAATTCTCAAGGTAAAGCGAAGCAATGAAATCTAGCAGGAAATTGAGTCGTGCAGAGAAAGAGCAACAAAAGTGGAAACTCTATGCAGCCACTTATCAATGAAGCTTTCGAGTTGAGTACTGCTATGGACACCCAACTCAAAGTTCTGAAGGAATATGCTGCATTTACGTAGACAAAGGTCAGCGAAGCATCAGCCGTAGTATTGCAAGAGTTGGTCGAAAAGGAGCAAGCCACCGACACTATCATGCATGGCCTCAACAAACAGTTCGCTATCTTCGCTAACAAAGTTTGCCTACCAGAAGAGGAGCTGAGTGTCCCGGGACGGGCCACTGGTGAGTCTTAGGGGCCTATTGGGGCGCGCACCTTAACGGTCCCTAATTTTGGTAACTCCGCGGTTTTTGTGGAAGTTGTAAGCGGAGTTATGATTCAAAACAATCTTAGGGGTGTCGAGGTTGAGTAAAAACCTTCTTTTGTAATAAACCCATGGTTTAAGTCTGGGGTTTAGGGTTCGAGGTGCCCATGGTTTAAGCCCATGGTTTTGTAATACGTGCACTATAAATAAGCACTCTTGTAAAGAAGTCAGTTTAGGATTTTGATGTAAGATGAATTGATGCGAAGTGAAGGCTTGTTTTGTAAGAAGGTTGAGTCCCAGTTGTGTGCGTGGACGACCTCTGCAGCTATGTGTGCAAAGGGTTTTGGGTGATTAAGGAAATCTACAGCTGTGTGAGCAGAGGCCTACAGCTGTGTGTGTGGCTTTAAGGAATTGAAAGGATCTGCAGCTATGTGCGTAGCTTTAAGGACTTGAAAGGATCTGCAGCTGAGTGCGCAGATCAGAACTATGGTTTTAGTAAAGAGTTGAATAAAACGCAGTTCTGTGGACGTAGCCCCTACACTAGGGGTGAACCACGTTATATATTGTGTTGTGGTTCTTTGTGTTGTTTCTATTATGTTCTTTCCTGCATTGATAAACGTATATCTGATAAATAAGATCACTGCTAACTTAATAACTTTGCTGTGAATTCCCAGTAAAGGGTTAAGCAAGTCACTGTCTATTTATTTAGCTGCGAGGTTATATATGTGAATGTTGAATCTCTGTGTTATATGAATATAAGTTATTAAAGGCTAAAGGTACAGTAATATCCCTCTTCTGCTTGTAGAAACCTGATTCTATGGCATCCCATAGCTGTTTCGGGTGAGACTGCAACCTGTTCGCATGTTGTTGCTGAAAGGGCCAACACTATGGGTCTTTTGGTGGTGTGAAGTTAACGGTATAAAGCCCAGGTCTACCCTATATCCCAACACCTATAGAATAAATCTAGTGCACTTTCAATACTCGTGATGATAGATGGAAAGTGACAACAATATAAGCATAAAAGTACAAACAAATGGTGTTATGGATATCGCAACAAGTAGAGAAATAGTGTTTGAAGAAGAGATGTCAAATTTAAATACATGGAGAATAGAGGAATGTACTACAGAATTTAAAGGAAGATATGTTGGCTTGAAATTATGATGAATATATAAGGGGGTTGGGGTTAGGTATAGTTGGAACAGTTGGGGAGTGAGAGAGAGAGAGGAGAAGGGGTTAATACAAGATTTAGGGGGGAGGGAGAGAGAGAGAGAGAGAGGGGGGGGGGGTTTGGGGTTTGGGGAGGAACTTAGGGTGATTATAGAGATAGGGAGGTATAGTTTTGGATTGTGAGTGTTTGGGTTAGAGAGACATATAGGTAATGGAGAAGAGGTGGGGTAGAGAGAGGAGGAGGACATGGACTTAGATGTTAGGGGGAATATGAGAGGGGAAGAGAGAGAGACATAGGAGGGGTCTTAGTGGTAGGGTGATACATAAGTATGTGTGTGTGTGAGAAAGAGAGAGATGGAGAGAGAGGAAGGGGGTTGTTATGGGTTTGGGGGG
>LPNX010598818.1:260329-333253 GCA_001517045.1 Pseudotsuga menziesii | reverse complement strand
GGAGAGAGAGAGAGATAGGAGGGTGGGTGTTAGTGGTGGTTGGAGACATAGAGATGTTTTTGTATGAGAGAGAGAGAAAGAGAGTGTGAATGGGGAAGTTGTACATTAGGGGGTTGGGGAACAGATAGGAGAGTGGGGGTTTAGGATTTGGGGTTTGGGGAGGAACTTAGGGTGATTAGAGGGGAAGGGGGATATAACTATGGAGTGCAGATGTTTGGGTTAGAGAGAAAGAGATTGATAATGGAGAAGAATGGGGAAAAGAGAAAGAGGAGGAGGAGGGTGGTTAGAGGTAGGGAGAGGAGGAGGTGAGGTGGTATAAATTATGCCATCTTTATTCCATTGGATTATGTGTCTAAATAAAAAAATTACAACATTTATTGCCCTCAACCTAACTGAATTTACCTATCCCTAGCTTAAAGGTGCTCATGCTCCTCTGTTAAAATCACATAAATTTTGGACCGAGATATCAATGATGCCTAAGTAGAATCAACTAAAGGGAGTGGTGGGTCTAGGTCCTAAAAAGCATTAAAAAATTCCATTGAACCTACATTAATGAATTTGATAAATAATATTCCTGTGAATATATCGAGCTAGTTTCAATGGGTAGAAAATTAAGGTGGGAAAGCCACAAAAGGTGAATTAATATCTACTCCACCTATGAAGTTGAATTAGAGAGTTCGAAAGCATATTCATAATCTAGTATTATATAAAACAAAATAGTTGGCTATTTCCCAATACTTATCCCCTTGAAGCCCTAAATTGGCGATATTTGGAATATGTGAAGACTCTACTAGTGAGGATGAAGACTAAAGTAAATTTTCTTCTATTTGAGCAGTAATTTTATTGTTAATTTTGATTATGTTTGAGAATTATTTTCATTACTACGCATTCTTATTTTCTTTTTATAAATTTCGAAGAGTTCTTAGAAACGTCTATCATATTTTTTTAAACAAAAATGATTCATGGAGAGTGGAGATGCTACATTGGTTGAATGTAATATTTGTCACAAAGAATAGAATAAAGGATATATGGAGAATACATGTGTCTGTTCTAGAACCTTAAAGGTACATCCTTTGGGTTTTTTTGATCCTAGGGATAGTAAGGTAAATTCAATCAGAATTCTTCCTAATTATGGAGAATATCTAAAGAAGAAGAAGAAGAAGAAGAAGAAGGAGCTACGACAAAAGTAGCAACTGAAAATAAAGAAGAGAAATGAAGTTGTGACAGGAGAAGTAAAAGGAAGGAAGAAGAGGAGGAGGAAGCACAACAAAAGAGGAAGCTGCAGTAGAAGAGGAAGCTGTGACAAAAGGAACGACTGTAATAGAAGGAAGGTGTGTGACATGGGAAGGTGCAAAAAAATAACAACATCAGAAGGCATGAAAGTATCCTAAGGGCTAGAAAATGAAAATAAGGTGTAACACTTAGAAAGTGATAGACCTTAACTATCATGGGTACTAGTTTGGCTAGTGCTGACAGAAACTACATGTATGAAGAAATATCTATAAGTTAGGCCATTAGTGCCTCCCATTAGGTGTTGCTATAATAGGAAAGATAACCTATTGGATGGATATAGGAAGTTGGATGAGAAAGCGACATAAAATGAGTCTGTAATGAGTTTGTATCGAGTCTGTAATGAGTCTGTATAAGGCTATAAAAGAAGGAACCCAAGTTGTATGCGGGGTAACTTCTCGGTTGTTGGATGTGTATTGTTAGACTGTCAGTTTCTCTGTCTATTGTTGTGTGTTAGTATTGTTGAGTGCGTACGAGTTGAATAATCTGAATATGAGTGTGCATAAGAGTTGGAAAGGTTGAGTTGTTCCCAGTTGTGTGCAGATCATTAGTAGAGAAAAGTAGGAAGAGAGCATAGAGAATATAAAAGAGCATGAGAGGAAGAAATATTCTGTAAAGATAGAGAAGAATATATTGAATAGATTCGGTAGCTTAGTGTGTACAACGATTGCATATGAATAGATGTATATCAGTCGCATTGTATTAGTTGAATAAGATTATGATGCACAACGATTGCTGATATAATATGTTGTATAAGAGAATTTGGGTTGTGGCCTAACCATTGGGTCATAGTGAACACAAATAATCTACCCACAGAATTCATTCAGAACCTTGGTAAAAGGAAAAGATACTAGAAATCCCTCACCCAACTACGAAAACATGGTTCTGGAAGTTACCCATTCAAGAGAGACTGGATCTCCATCACAGGTACTATCGACTGAGCTATTCTCTATTGGGATGATATATTGGGCTTTGTTTCATTGAGCAGAAGGAGCTGAACATGGGTGAGGATCCTTGGAGGAGGAAGAAAACCAAACCAATGGTTCCATTGCCGGGACCCACATAATGTTTGTGATGGATATGCTATGGGAACTAACGAAACTTGAGATACAATATTGGGTGGATTTCAAAGCGTTAGAATTCACACGAGAAGAAATTTAAGGATCTCGACGGAACCCAACATAATGGTTGGGCCAGTACATTTATACAAACATCCAAGGGATTTTATTTTTTGAGTTTCACATTGTTTTGTTGTAATATACCTGATCTGATAATAGATAAGAATATTAAATCTGATTGAAATTTAACAAAAATTTTAAATGAAAATTCGCACTTATAAGTTAACTCTTGAAACTAAGAAAAACTAGAAATTGTTGCTGATACTTTGTAAACAAGGAAGCGGGATAATGGAAGAAACAAGGGAAATTTTAGGAAATATAAAGTATATTCCCTAACACATTTAAATTAGGGATCATTTAGGTTTTGGAATCAGCTCCGCTGAAACCTACTCCCACGCTTCTAGGTCACCCAACTGTGCAACTAGGAAGAACTATTCAAATTCAATCAACCAGGGGTTTGGGAAAATTTTTGAGATGTGGCATGATTGGTATAAATTATTAAATAAATTTTTAGACAGATAGAACATATCCAGAGTGCTTTGGGCTTGTTTGGGAATATTTGGGAAAAACTGGCAATTATGTCCCAGGGAAACCCTACGTAAGGCTACCCAAAAAAGGTAAATATCCAATGAAATATACATATTATGGTTGGGATGGATAGAGGGGTTAGTTAATTACCTCCTTAAAATTACATAATTACATTTGGATGCAAAAATCACTTAGAATAATGAAAAATTTAAGACTAGTAAACTTTACCTAGTCAACTAGAAAGGGTGTACATAGATTCATGAATTTCATACCAGATTGAAATAAGAAATTCTAATGAAGTTTTAAATAGTTTAATATATATTTATTTAACACATTATATCATTCATACTCCTTCTCATGGTCATTAATTTATTCTCATTGCATTAAACTGATAAAAAACCTTATACTGTGGGAAAATAAAGGCTCACTCATGAAAACTTAACATGACAGCTCATTGAACGTAAATATTACAGTATTATACAAGTCATAATAAGTTTTTTTGACTTATCAAATCAGTAAGAGGTTTGGAGGAGTGATCTCTCCAAAAAATGGATCCAAAACTAAGGGAAGGAATCCCATATCTAACGCCAAAATGGGGATTGGAGCGTAGGTGAAGTTCCCTTCACAGGAGATCAAATTCAATGGAGGGATTGGATGCTATATATGTCTAATATTAAGATAGGGTTTTGTTCATTATCTCTCCAACACATGAAATTAAAATGTAAGGGGAGAAAGAAGAGAGGTGAAGGGACTTGGGGCACATATCCCAAGAGTCTGTGGCACAACACTTGATAAGGAATCCTTAGCTTCAACCACAACAAAATAATCATCAACCCAACTATGTAATGGAGCTAGAATTATCATTAAATAAACCACTAGTTACTTGTTGGGAAAGTCAACCACCTATTGAGCAAGTTTCCTTTGCTAAAACCCTAACCTTAGCCAAGTGGTGCACCCTCCTTGAGAAATTGGCAAGTAGGTTCCACGTGAGATGTTTCCCTCCCCATGTCATTCACTCAATTTAGAAACTGTGCCCTCCTTAGGCCCATAGATTCCTTCTTTTCCTTATGACATATTTTATGGCATGCATGCTTTTGTAACTAAACCTCAGAATGGAAATTGTGCCCTACTTTGGCCCAGAGTTACCTGCTTTTTCTTATGACAACTTTTTCTAGACTTCGTATTTTATGAATGGACCCAAAAAAGGGAAATTGCACCCTCCTTTGACCCAGAGTTGCCTCTTTTGCGTCTGACTATTTTTCCTTGGCATTTGGTGCTTTCCCCTTTGTCAGCTTTCTTTTGTCAGTCCTTTGAAAGTTTCTAATTCCCCCCCTTGGAAATTTTTATTTCCCAAGTGTGCCCTCCTAACATGGCACTTATTTCCACATAATTAAATTTTCATATTATTTAATAACAATAATAAATCAAACTATGTACAAGCCTCTATAATAATTAGTTAATTTCACTTACTCCCCCTAGTTGTTTGGCATGGTCCACAGTTTTGGTGATCAATTAAGTAGGGATATGACAGTCCTCCCCTCCCAAGTATGCTTGTCCTAAAAAATAATCAAACTAGGATGCTGTGAAATATTCTCACCCTCCCAAGTGGCATCTTCACTGGGTAACCCCTTCCATTATATCAGATCTTCTTTGATGGTTATGTTCCTCGGTTTCCTTTCTCTGACCTGTAACACTTTCAATGGTAATAATACCAAATTCCCTTCATCATCCAGGGGTGGCAGTTCTTATGATGCCACAATATGTTGGCCAACATATTTCTTTAGACATGATACATGGAAAAAATTATGGATCTTACTCTTTGGTGGCAGTTCCAACTCATAGGCCACATCGCCATTTTTTCTTAGAATCTTGTAGGGCCCATACAATCTAAGGTTGCATCTACTAAGTCTTATACCTGGAATACTCTGTCAATTTGGTTCTTATCTGCATACACTTTTTGTTGGTTCTGAGCCATCTGCATATTCTCTTTTAATTCCATTAGAATGTCTTGGTTTTTCTGTAACCAATCTTTACCCTTTTGGGATATGCAGTCTCCAAACATTAAATATGCAAAATTTGGGCACTCATACCCACACAAAGCCATAAATTGGGTCATTTATATGGAAATATGAAAGGTATTATTATAGAATAAATCACCCAAGTGGAGCCAAGTGATCCAAGCTCTTTGTTGTCTTGTAATATAATTACGGAGGTACCCTTCAAGCCATTGATTCACCCTTTCAGTTTTTCCATCTTTCTGGGGGTGATAGATGGTACTCATATTCAGGTGTGTGACTACCAACTTGAACATAGCCTGTGAAAAGGAGTTAGTAAAATTGTTGTACCTATCACTGATTATAGTTCTAGGCAATCCATGCGGCCTAAAAACATCCTTGAAAAATTAAGTAGCACCCTCACTAGCTGAAATAGTGGAGGTGACTGCAAAGAAGTGTGCAAATTTGGTCAACCTATCAACCACCACATAAATGTTTTATTTTCCTTGAGAATTTGGCATCCCAGTGATGAATTCCATGGGGAAACTCTCCCATTTTTATTATGGAATAGGAAGAGACTGGAGGAGTCCAACAAGGTGGGTGTGCTCCACTTTATTCTACTGGCATGTAGAACATTCTCTCACATGAATCAGAACATCATTTTTTAGGCCCTTCCAAGTGAATATCTGTCTTACCTTTCAACAAGTCTTAAGAAAACTAGCGTCTCCATCCATTGGTGCATCATGTGCAGCTTCCAGAATCTTCTTCTTTAATGTAGATACAGGCACTAAGAATAATATATTTTTATAGTAGATGAGGTCATCATGTACTTTGTATTCTTCATTTTGAATTGCCCCATCCAAAAATTCACAAGAAAATTGATTCCTTGAATATTTATTTCACAATTATATGTTCCACTCAGTTAGCATCTACAATAAAGAGAGTGTGGGCTTGCGGGAAAGGGAATTAGCCAGAACATTCATCTTTCCCTTTTTATATTCAATATAAAATTCATATGACTGTACTTTGTCATCCATTTATGTTTCCTGTCATTGAGCTCTTTCTAGGTTAGGAAGTGTCTAAGACTATTGTGATCAATCTTCACGATGAATTTTCCCTCCTCCAAATACTGTCAGAACTTAGACAATGCATGCATAATGGCCAACATATCCTTATCATATATTGAATACAACCATTCATGAGGCTGAGATTTTATTCTCTTGAATTCTATGGGGTCCCTATCTTGCAACAAAATAGCTCCAATGTCTTCTCCATAAGCATCACATTCTAGCACAAAAGGTTTGGAGAAATGAGGTAAAGCAAGTACCAGAAAGATGCTCATTATCTCCTTCATATTTTGGAAATATTTTTCATTCTCGATATTCCAACTAAATGCAACCTTCTTAGTCAGATCTGCAATGGTGCAGTGAAATGGGAGTATCTTCTCCCAAATTTATAGTAGTAATTACAAAGGCCAATGAAGCCTCTTAGTTCGATGAAGTTCCTTGGGCTTAGCCAACTCAATATGGATTCTATATTTTAGTGGTCCCATTTGACCCCTTCTTGGAAGATCATAAACCCAAGATAGAGCAATTCGGTCATGCCAAACTCGCACTTGGAAATATTAGCATAGAAGACTAATCTGCAAGTATAGTGAGCACCATATATAAGTGGAACAAGTGCTCCTCCCATGTCCTGCTATAAATAAGAATGTCATCAAAGAAGAAAAGGACATACTTATGGAGTTTCTCACTGAATACCTTGTTCATGCATGATTGGAAGGTTTTTGAAGTATTAGTCAAGCCAAATGGCATGACCAAAAATTCAAAATGACCAAACTAACAATGGAAGGTCGTCTTCTGTATGTCTTCATCCCTCATTCTCATTTGGTGGTATCCAGACCGGTGGGATATTTTGGAGAAGAATTTTTCTCCATGTATTTCATCCATCAGCTCTTTAATCTAGGGGATTTATCACTGATTATTTATGCTTTTGGGTTCAAGTTCCGGTAATATATGCACATTATGAGTTTCCCATCCTTCTTATTCACCAAAACCCCTTAAGAAGCAAAAGGACTGGAGCTTGTTGTAATGAGGCCCAACTCAAGGAACTCCTTGATGGCCTTCTCAATATCATCCTCGAATTTATTTGGATTCTTGTACGGGTGGATTTTTATTGGAAGTGTACTAACTTCCAGGTCAATTTTGTGTTCAATGCCATGGTCATGTGGCCTGCCATGTGGAAGGTTTTCAAAAACCCCATTGTGCTTGTGCAACCATTTTTTATGTATTTGGGTTGGAAGTACACCTTAATAGTAGTTCCCTTAGTGATAGGTTGGAATTAAACAACCCATTCAATGTCCCCATGCCTCAAAGTGTATCTCATGTTGTTGGCAGAAATTAATTGGCTTGGGTAAGTATTCATACCTTTCAGAACTACAAGTTTCCATTCAACATATTTGAAACTTATTTGGTTTATTTTGTAATTGATGGAGCGTTGTCGAATGGAGTACAACCATTGAATTCCCAACACCATGTTGGTGTATGCCACATTGACAACATAAAAGTTGTCTTTCACTATGTAGTCTCCTAGATTCACTTGCAGGTTTGGAATCCACAAATAGCATTCCATGGTATGGTTCCCTAGGATGACCACAGTGAATCATTCAAAGGAATCAGTTGCAATATTTATGTTCTCCACCAAGGATGCATCAATAAAAATGTGGGTGGCAGCCCCATCAACAAGGACTGCGATTCTATGGCCTTGTAGTACTCCGTTTAGCCTCAATGTATGGAACCGGGGCACTCCATTTAGTACTGCGATTTTGTTGATGGTTTAACAGAGTTTCTCCTCTTCTTCAGTTGTTTCATATTATCCATATGACATCTCATCTTCTTCCCCCACCTCTTCATCACTTTTGTAGAATAATTCAATGTAGTGTTCCTTCCCTTTCACACACTTGTGGCCGAGAACTTAAGGTTTTTGGAAGGGAAAACAAATATTTTTCCTCCTCATCTCATCTCGATCCTTGTAGGAGTAATATTTCTTTCCAGGGGCAGGAAATTTCCTCATCGAAGGTGTTTCATTCTTTGATTTAAAATGCATAAAGGGTATGGGAGGATATGTGGTCCTCATAATTGCATATTAGAGGTCTCTAGTTCTACTCACCACTTCTTGAAGATTTGTGGGTCAGTAATATTTCACTAACCCTCTTAAAGGTTCATACAGTCCTTCTGTTGGGCCCAGAAATGGCCCCTTTTTGACCACCCTTATCCACCTCTTTTTGCCTCATCCTATTCTATTATGCATGCTAAACAGATGTTTTTCCCTCACTTGGTCCCTCAAGTCATACAAGTATGGTTAATCATTGTCTTATTTTATTAATGCTTAGGATTGTGGTAATCAGGGCTCTACATCTTAAATTATGCTAACATATGATGGTTTTATAAATATATTTCGAGATATAGAGAATACAGGTGTAGCGGGCTGAACATGGAAAAGGAGGGATGGACATTCATTGCTAAAATTTGATCTCCATCCATTCCATCGTTTCCCAAAGAACATGGTCCCAGTGTATTATTCCATGCGAGTTGTACAAGGGCAGCTGCAACATATCACGACAGATTTGGAGGAAACAGTGCGATGTTGCTCAAATGTAGTTATAATCTACGAAATATCTTCTCAATCAATCATGATCATTATTTATGGCTAAAATAACAGCTTCCCTATATCTTCTACTCTCATCTTGCCAAGACTGTAACAACTTATTGTAATGACGGCAGCCTGAAGATCAGATATCTTCATGGCTGGTCGATAATAGTAGGAAGAGGTTATGATTGTAATTGCATAAATATGGGGAACCATTCTGAGCTAGGGGTTGAAATTTTAACCAAATGATTGTATCAACTATGAGTAAGGTTGTGTGTTCATCTGCCACTTTTTAATACAAGGAGTTTGATTCTTTAGATCTGGGTGTTTTAACGTGTGTTACTTCCAACATCTATGTGTGAAGGCTGGGCCCACCTTCCCATAGAGATTGTTGAGTTAATTAGGTATTGTATTTATTTTTTTGTGTGATTTTGTGATAATTTCCTTTATTTATAGTAAGCTGCAACAATTATCAATTTACAGTGTGTCATTTGGATAATCAGCAATTGCATCTCCTGTAAAACTGCAATGGTGTGGTGTGTCAGTCGACTGTATAGGTTAACTGCCTTTTATGCAACTATGTGATAGCTCTGACAGCCTTGTTCATCCCTATTTCTTTCAATTATTGTTTTCTTTAGATCTTTGCAGTTTATTCCTTTGCATTTATAATTGTAGAATTTCATTCCTGTACTTTGAATTTCTAGAATAGCTTAATTCAATTCCTATACTTTGAATTTCTAGAGTAGTTGAATTCAATTCATGTACTTTGGATTTCTAGAATAACTAAATCAGGATAGTTGGATGGATATTTAGATGGTTTGGTAATAAGGGATTTTATTTTCTGCAAAAGTAATCTAGATGTTATTTCCTGAATCTTTCAATCCTAGATTAAGAATCGTATGAGGTAATTGTGATTGCATTCTTGAGAAAGTAGATTAGATTAAGTAGATTATGGGATGAGTGTGGCTGAACAAGAAAGTAGGATCATTTACTTACAACATCAGCTACTTAGTTTTTAAAGCATATATAGTGTAAATTATCCTTGAAATAAGATACTTCCCTAGGTTGACAATTTATATTGAACACTCTGTATGTTAGCTTTAATTAAATTGCATATAGGGTGCCCAACATTTTGGTGTCATTGCCAGGGAGGATAATTATTAGATACTATTGTAATTGCATCCAGTAATTTTCTGTATTCATTCTTCTTCAAAAAACATTTTGTTTATGTGTTTTAGGTTGCATGAATACAAGAAGGGTACAGCATGACCATATTATAAATCCTAAGACCCCACAGAACACTAATGCTGGAGGTGGTCAAGGCCGTGCGTGAAGTCCAACATTGGGGAGAAGAACATTCATTGATGACAAGGTTGATAGAACCAATTCTTATACCAGGGCTCACTATCAGGAAACACCCATCAGAAGAAGCTCTGCCACCCCTAGAGTGGCAATGTCAGTCTCTATAGTGGAGAACACATGAGGAGCTGCAACAACCTCGGATACCCATGCAAAGGAAGACAAAGTTAGTACTGCAGGATAGGCTGATCGAGATATGATCTATCACATTAACAGGAAGGTTGTGACTGAAGATGAGTGGACATAGTTCCATCAGAAATTCATCGATCAGTGGAATAATGAAGAGCATAAAATAGAAGAAAATATGAGTAATAGATGTGATCCGGAAGAGGAAGAGGAAATGGGAGAAAATCATCGTCATGAGGGTAATTCCTTGCCTGAAGGGACGGTGGCTACAATTAAGTTCCCAATTCAACAACCAGAATGGATAGCCCCTATGAAAAATATATCACCATCGATGTTGCCTCGCTTTTATGGAAAAGCAGCAGAGGATCAAGAGGAATTTCTTTTCGAATTTGATATCCTCTGTCGCAACTATGACTACACCACCAACGCATATAAGCTGAAACTATTCCCTAACACTCTGAAGGACAATTCATTATGCTAGTTTATGAGACTGGGAGGCATAACTGTCACTAATTGGGACAGGGTGAAACAAGTGTTCCTAGAGAAATATCAGGAGTATCGCAATACCAAGGATAAGATAGAAGAACTGTTTAAAATGGTACATAAGGATGATGAAAGTCTAGAATATTTTATCGAAGGGATTTTATATAATGTGTAGAGAGCTGGATAGACTAATATAGGATTATATGTGCTCAAAATAATCCTACTTCATGGGATTAGGGATGATTTCCTAGACATGTTAAACCTGTTAGGAAAGGGGGATATCTCCAAGGAGTCCTTTGAAAATATCATGGAACTATGCAAAAGGTACTCCAGGGGGTCTTCCAGGAATAACAGAAGGGACAAACAGGACTAATTAGAACATGATGTCTTCGACAGAACTCAAAATTCATCTAATGGAGGTGCCACCCATGCAGAGATAGGAAATCTCCTTGAAAATTTCAAAACAGAAATGATGAGATCCATCTCCTTGGAAATAGATGTCCTGAGGGAAAAGCAGAAACAAGTAGTAGAGGATATCACACTAGGTGTAATCTGCCCTAGATGTAGGAAGAACCACCCTCTGAAGGAGTTCCCACTCGACAAGGTAGAAGTGTGTCAGATGTGCAAGATAAACCATGACACAAAAGAATGCCTATCACTACCTCAAGTTAAGGTTGTTCTGCAAGCATCAACTCTAGAGGTGGAACTAGCTTACTTTATTGCACAAAAAATTCCCTGGCAACCTCGAAATCAAGGTATGACTCTAGACTTGTTTCCATTTTTGAATAACATTAATAATTGGAATAATATGCATCATATGAATACACAATTCCATTCATCTTATTCTAATCCTCAATGGTACCCCTCTCAACCTTCAATGCAAAATTTTAACTCCTAGAACCCCTGGGCTTAGCCACCACAGCCACCAAACCAACCAAATTCTTGGTCTCCTGGATGAAGGAATTTACATCCAGGGAACTAGTTTCCCCATAATAAACCCTCTCAACAGCTTCCACATCAAATGTTTTCTCAACAACCATACCCTCCTCAATATCCTCAGCCTTATCAGCAGTCGCAGCTGCAACTCCAGAATAATGTTGTCTCCAATATGCCAATACGACCTCAGCTGCCTGCTCCACCTAACCCTAACCCAAATAATAAAGCAGTCCATCAGTTCGAGACTGTCAACATGCCTGCCTACTCCCTTACTCCTGTACCCTGCAATGATATCCGCTTACGATCAGGAAAGGTAGTGGAGCCTTTGATCATTGAGGATGTTCCATCCTTTGTGCATGAAGAAGGGATGAATCCACAGTATTTATCCAATGTAGCGACCCCCATCATTGAATACGCTGAACATCCTACTAATATGCCAACTGAAACATAGAATGATACATCTATTGACACACATCCTACCTAGTTGATTAGGGAACCACCATACCCTGAAAGATTAATGTTACCAATGGTAGTGGTACAACCTCAGTTTAACCTCTTAGGAGAGTTAAAAAATATTTATGTTAAAATTCCCCTTCTTCAGGCCCTTAAAGACATACCTATCTATGCCAGAACTGTTCGGGATATGTCTAGAAGGAAACCGAGAAGGAAACCTAGAGATCCTCCCATTGTTCATGTCATAGGGAAATTATCTGCATTAATAATGGGAAAAACCCTCTTGGCCAAATATGACGACCCTAGGAATCCCATTGTTACTGTGCATATTGGGCATACATAGATACCCAATGTATTGGTAGACTTAGGAGCAGTAATTAACGTTTTGACTATTGAAACTCTAAGAAAACTTGGGCTCACTAAGCTCGGGCCAACCCCCACCATTTTAGAACTAGAATATAGATTGACTATTAAACCTAAAGGAATTCTAGATGATCTCATTATCTTAGTTCATTCTTGGGAGTACCCTACTGACTTCTTGGTTTTACAACCTAAGTCGTAGCTAGGAGGACACCCATTGATCCTAGGAAGACCCTGGTTAGCTACAGTTGATGCTTGCATCAACTGTCGATCAAGGTCTATGACCATATCAGATGGCACCGAGATAAATAACCTCACTCTCTATCCTCCAGCTCGACCGAGCTTAGAAGATGAAACTCTATTATGGATGGAGACAGAGGAAGAAGAGGGCATTCAGCCATTATTAACAATAGGGAAGGCATTAACTTTTAAAGATGAAACTGAAGATGATGCCATTAATAATTTCATCAGTGAACCCACTTTTGTCAAAAAGAAAATTTATCAGATCCTGAATACTACTCTAGGTTAAGAGGAACAAGAAAATCTCATAGAAGAGGCATTAATCAGTGACACTCATATAATTCCAGTGTTGAAAAATTTGAAAAGTGTTCCTATCGAGGTAGAGTTTGGAAAAACCCTAAATATTAATCCCATCCTTTCCTTAGATGAACAGAAGCACCTGATCAGTCTCTTAAATAAACACAAGGGGGAATTTTCCTGGGAGTACACAGACATGAGGGGTATCCCCTCTAATCTGTGCACCCATCACATTTATATCAAAAGTGACTCTCAGCCTGTGTGCCAGCCTCAATGACGAATGAATCCCAATATTAGGGACATAATGAAGGAAGAAATTTCAGAAACTCTTGGAAGCAGGATTTATGTATCCCATTTTAGACAGCGAGTGGGTCTCTCCGCTTGTAATAGTACCCAAGAAGAATGGTAAGTGGAGATTTTGTGTGGCCTATAGAGAGTTGAACAAGGCAACACAGAAAGATCACTTTACCCTGCCTTTCATCGATCAAGTACTTGAAAACTTATCTGAGAATAATTTCTTCTCCTTCTTGGATGGGTTTAGTGGGTACAATCAAATCCAATTTGCTCCTGAAGACCAGGATAAAACTACCTTCTGTCCCTGGGGAAATTTTGCATACAAAGTGCTTCCCTTTGGTTTATACAATGTACCAGCCACATTTCAAAGATCTATGATTGGCATCTTTTCATAATTATTTGATGATAGTATGGAAATTTTTATGGATGATTTTACTCCTTATGGCAAATATTTTGAAGAAGCATTGAAAATTTTGGAAAAGGCTTTAACTTGCTGCAAAGAGACCCAGCTATCTTTGAGCACTGAAAAGTGCCATATGATGATGAGTGAAGGTGTTGTGTTGGGGCATTTTATCTTTGCTGATGGCATCCAAGTGGACCCCTCTAAAATCAAGGTAATAAAAAATATACCTACTCCTGTAACTAAAAAAGAAGTGAGAAGTTTCTTGGGGCATGTTGGATATTACCGAATATTTATAGAAAGCTTTTCCAAAGTTCCCTCTCCTTTGTTTTCACTATTAATGAAGGATGTGCAATTTATTTTGAATGAGGCATGCCAGACAGCATTTGTTAAACTTAAAGAGAAGCTGTCCACAGCTCCCATCCTAAGAGGGCCCAATTGGACCCTGCCTTTTCGCATTTCTTCAGATGCTTCAGATGCTTCCATTGGAGCAGTTTTAGTACAGTAGGATGGTCAAGCACCTTATCCAAATTATTATATTAGTAAAAACTTAGCCCCTGCTGAACTTAATTATACTATTACCGAGAAAGAGTTCTTAGCCATTATTTACTCCATTAACAAATTTTGACATTATATCACTCGATATCCTACATTTGTGCACACTGACCACTCGGCCATGAAATATCTAATGAACAAACCTGTTACCAATGCGAGGGTAACTAGTTGGCTATTACTATTACAAGAATTTGATATTACCATTATAGATAGACCTAGAAGAGAAAATGTTGTTGCTGATTTCTTATCTCGTTTTACTAACAGTGATGATAATTTTCCTGTTGAGGACTCTTTTCCAGATGAACACTTATTTGCAGTTTCATCTCACTCCCCTTGGTATGCAGATGTCGCTAACTACCTAGCTGCAGGAAAGCTTCCATCACATTTGTCCAAAAGAGAAAAGAGAAAAATTATTCAACAAAGTTCCAGGTATTGTTGGATAGAGGGTCATCTCTTCTAAACAGGCCCTGATCTTGAGATCAGAAGATGTGTAAGAGAAGATGAAATATTCCATATTTTGAAGGATTTCCATGATGAGCTTTGTGGGGGGAATTTTGCAAACAGGAGGACGGGACACAAAGCATTGAGAATGGGCTACTATTGGCCAAACCTTTTTAGGGATGCAAAAATATATGTCCAGTCTTATGATAGCTGCCAAAGGATGGGCCAACCCAATAGATTAGATCAAATGCCTCTTCAACCACAACTGGTGGTTGAACCCTTTGACAGATGGGCCTTATATTTTGTTGGTCCTGTCAGCCCTCATTCCAAGAAGAAATCCTACATCTTGGTTTGTACCAGCTACATGAAGAAATGGGTAGAAGTTGTGGCTCTGGTGAAAGCTAATGATTAGGCTATGATCAATTTCCTGTATGGTGAAATATTTACCCGTTTTGGAGTACCCAAGGAAGTGGTTATCGATGGAGGACCTCATTTTGTGTCAAATCAATTCAAATATCTGCTACGAAAGTACCATATTCAACATCGGATAGCTTCACCATACCATCCCCAAGCCAATGGCCAGGTGGAAAGCACCAACAAAGTTATTGAAGCCATCCTTACCAAGACAGTCAAGATCCATTGTAGAGATTGGGCTGATAGACTTCCAGAAGAATTGTGGGCATATCCTACTACTTGGTGCGGCACTACAGGCTTCTCTTCTTATGACTTGGTGTATGGGAAAAGTATTGTCTTCCTGATTGAATTTGAAATTAAGACTTTGAAGACAGCTATGAAGGTAAACTTAGATGTGATCGAAGCTTTGAAGAGAAGATTGAATCAATTGAATGAACTTAATGAGAACCATTTAGCTGTTGTGGATTAGATAGTATTAATCCAGCAACAGAGATCCAATTGGCACGACTGATTCATCAAAAAGAAAGTCTTTTGCGAGGGATATTGGGAATTATTATACGATTCAATATTCAAAGGGACTTCAAGGGTAAATTACACATAAGATGGTTGGGCCCATACCTGGTAGATAGAGTTTTTGATAATGGTATAGTCCGCCTCATAACCATTGATGAGAATCACGCACCATTATTTGCCAATGGTCACAGGCTGCGACTATACCATAAGCCCATTTCAAAAGACGCATTCACTTCATGGATTGTAGCTGATCCGGACTACTAGTTAAAACAAGGGTAGGAATCTTTCTCTGCCCCTGTCAATCCTTATTTAATCGCTGTAGATCTTACATAAATTTTTTGTACATAAATAAAGTGATATTTTTACTGTTATTGTTATCTTTTTCTTTTGCACTTGATCCATTTTTTTTTTTAATAAAATGTGCAAGGACCCACCTAAGGAGCGATGGTCATCATCGAGCCTATTTACCAAGGTTGTCCTTCTATAACTTCCTGCATCAGAATAAAATTCCTTGAACAAATCTGTTGCAGCCGCAACACGTTCCTTTATCCTCTTTCGCGCAGCTGCAACACCGTAAATTTCTGCCTTTACCCCATTCCACATAGTTGCAACACTATAAAACTTCTTCCTTTACCCCCTTTCATGCAGCTACAAAACTGTAAATTTCTTCCTTTACCTTGTTCCGTGCAGTTGCAACACCGTAAAACTTCTACCGTTAGCCTGTTTCGCGCAGCTACAACACCGTAAAACTTCCACCTTTATCCTATTCAGTGCAGCTGCAACACCGTAAACTCCCACCCTTTACCCCATTCTACGCAGCTGCAACACCATCAAATTTGGTCAGCTTAAATCCTTTTCCCAATTCCGGTAGCTGCTACACCATTTCACTTTTTTCCATTTTCACCTTTTCCGGCAGCTACGACACCATTTCACTTTTGTCCATTTTCACCTTTTTCGACAACTAGGAATCCACCACAATTGGCTGATTTTTCTATCATCCAAGGCTGCAACTTTGCTAAACTGCTTGATTTCTCTATGGTCTACGGCTATGAATCCTCCATTATTGGCAGAATTCTATGCAACCGTGGTTAGTGACTCTTCCAGATCTGGCTCCGGTTCTTGACGTGGTGATTCCAATTTATATTCTAGCATTCATAATGTTTCCAACCAATTTGACATGATGGTTTTGGTTCGTCAGCAGAAAAGGTCATTACAGCATACCTGCAATAGTAATTACACTTAAATGGTTGCACTTCACATGCTTTACTATTTTCCAAAGGTCACCATCCATCACATATTTTCGAAGGTATGGTTATGATTATCTATTTGATTAAGTATTAACTGTATTTGACAATATTAATCATACCTTCCTTTCTGTGCCCATTATTACACCTGCATATTGTTAACCATCCACTCATACGACTTAATGACTATTTATGTTACCTGATAATTGCCACCTTTCCTAATTTGGGATATATTCTAAACATTCCTATGCTCTAAAACTTTCTGAATTTACCCAACTCCACTCTCAGCTGTTCATGCATACTCTGTTGTTTAACCTTGATTGGTGGGATTTTTAATTTGTCGGAATGCAACACACTTCTGAAGGAAAAAAAACATGGGTATCCCAGCTCGGCATGAAGTTCCAAACACGTGAGAACTCAGAAGAAATGCTGAAGTTTTCGCTATTTTTCAAGCTGCGGGCTGGACTGAATTCTTCCAATGCCTGAATGGGTTTCATCGTGAGACAGCTCTACAATTCACCTTGAATATTACAAAAACCCACTCATAAGTTTGGAGGTTACATATCGAAGTCTCTAAAGCAATAGTGACTGAGGTCATTGGCCTTCCTCAGGTGGGAAGATCCTAGTTTGGACGAAGAACCCTGAATCCTGCAGCAGTATAGGATTTTATATGAGAAGGGGAGCACATTCAACAGTCACGAAGGGAGATAGCGTTACAGTCACTGCCTTGGCCATGGGATCAAGTAGCAATTTTCCTCAATAAGTATATCACCTGTGAAGGTAGGTATCAAATGGTTTATTACTCTGAATTTCCTTTATTATCTCATTTCCATCACAGGGCCTTGCTAAAAATTCCATTTTATTTATTCAATGATTTACACCATATGGCGGGGTTTGTCAAAACAGCCAAGCATCCAAACTCCTCCCTTACCCACCATGGCCTAATTAAATTAATAATTTTATAGGCCCTAGCTCAACAAAACCAAACCTAGGAGCAATTTACAGGTCAAATTTAGGAACCCGCTCTTTTTCCCGGTGTTCCAATAGAAGAGGAAATAGAAGTACCTGTACTCATCAAGCCTATTCAAAACCAAGAAGAGCCTTCCAATCAACAGTTGAGGGGAAATGAAAAGAAACAGGAGGTTCATATTCCCTCCAATTTAGTTGGGGGAAGGGGGGGAAATGAGACTGGATCGGAGGATCAGTCAGGAGACCAAATAGAACAATTAGAGGAGAATGCACAAGAAAACCCTATAGAAAGATTAAATAATATGGCAGCTCTGACAGCAGAGGCTGAAACTGGAGCAGCATTAGATGCTGTGATAGTTGAAACTGAAGATGTTAGAGCTATGATAACAGAAGAAAACACGGAGTTGTTGACCATTGAATCTTCCCTTGAATGGGGAAGAAATCTGATCGAGGAAGAACAAGAAAATGTTGAAACAGAGGATATCCCTTCCATATCAGCTGCAAATCTACAAATTCCAGTGCCATGGAGAAAAACCAGGAGATCAAAAGATGAAATATGGGAATCACTACCAATAATATGAAAAAGAACCAGGTCAGTTACAGTAGCAGAAGCAGCACGAGCAAGATGGGAAACCCTAGAAGCACAAATCGAGTTCCCCATTCTGAGACCCAAAACAAATGATGCCACACAAGAACTGGCTGCAAGAAGAACCTAAAATTGAAGGACTTTTGTATCAAAATGGGCTGTTAAAGGAGGAAGTACAATCACTTTGGAAGGAAATAGAAAATTGGAAGGAAGCATGCAGGAAACAGGGTGAAAGGAAGCTACACACATTAGTTGAAGCTGTAAACCAATTAGAAGGATCAACTCCTGCTGAGGTTGGTGATGAGGAAGAAATAGTGTTTTGTCTTATGCGTGGAGAAATCTTGAACCAGTCAGGTTACAAGGTCATAGTTTGTGCCTTTGTGACACAATAGTCCATACCTACAGTTGTGGAAGAACAAGGACAACCTAATTGGAAGGATGGTGAGGCTCCCCAAGAGAAACTCTAGCAAATGGAAGCAGCAGATGAACAGGATGTTGATACATAAGAACCGACATCTTTGAATATTCCTATTGAAATTGCCACCCAAATTGGGATAGATGAACCAAAGGATGAGGTTATTCCTGATTTTGTTGAAGAATTTTGCACTATGACCCCTGAACCTTCTCATGGAAAAGAACCAATAGGGATGGAACCCCAACAACAAAATGATGATGAGGCTGAACAGGACGCTGATACACAAGAAACAGCATCCTTGAATATTCTTGTTCAAGTTGCCACCCAAATGGGGGAAGAAGAACTAGGGATTGAAAACATTCTGGAATTCAATGAAGAAATTTGCACTATGACTCCTGAACTGTCTCATGACACAGAGATAATAGAAATGGAATCCCAACAGCAGGAAGATGAGGAAGTAAACCAGGATGTTGCTACACAAGAACCAACATCCCTAGAAATTTCTATGGAGACTCTCAGGATGCAACAAGAAGCCGACCCCGGAATGGATATCATTCTTGATTTGGATTTAGGAGAGGATGAACAAATGCAATCACAATCCTTGGGGGACACTGAAATCCTTAAGGAACAACTCCATATTGAAAAATACATGAAAGCAACTCTACAATCTTAGAAGCATGAAGAAAGAGAAGGGCATGCCTCTATTACATAAGAACCAATGGCCTTGCATCCCCCTGTTGAATTTGCAGCTGATAATCGGGTAGACAAGGAGATTGAAATTTAGGAGGAATTTGTCCCACAAGAACCAACATCCTCACAATCAGCTACTGAAGTCGCTATAGGAGAAATCCAAAAAGAGGATGTTGTTACACAAGAACTCACATATCCAGAAGTTGTTTTAGGACTACCTATGGTTGAAGTTGTTGCAGAATAAATTCCAGGAAGGGATGTTGTTACACAAGAACCAACACCCACAAAAGTAATCTTAGAAGTGCAGGATGTTCAATGTGGCACATCAGGTGATAAGGTATGGACTCAACTTCCTAAAAATTTTATCAATTTGGATTATGATAAAGAAGAACATCCTGAAGAAGAAGAAATCTTGAAGCTTACAGAAGAACTCTCCATCCTGAGAATAGAAGTGAGGAAGTAGAGGAGTTAGGTGGAGAGATATCAAGAAGGGATGGTTTCCCTCGCTGAACATAGAAAGACCATCAGGGAACTGAAGTAAAAATGGGTAGAAGAACTCATGACCTAGAAACTCTGTGGGGAAGAACTATAGAAGGAGCTAAAGGAGATAAAAAAAATTCAAGTCCATGCAGGTGGAAAAAGACCAGCTGTATATTATTTCTCAGGAATTATTGGGTACCAGAGTACCATCCTCCTCTTACCCTGTTTTTTTATCCGATTAGTTTATTTGGTTTAAACTGAGGGCTGTGAAAGAAGGGAGATCATATGAAATAGTAACCTCAGCAAAAATCTTGGAAACATTTCTAGGAAGTGATTTTGAGGACCAGAATTTGTTGTGTGAGCTTTATTTTCATGAGATGTCTTGTCCTTTGGACCGCCATTCAAATCCTGTTCCTTTCTCAAGTGATGTTCAACTGAGGGATTTTTCCTCCTTTGTGAGAAATCATGTTCAGTGGGAAAGGTCTTTCCAAAATTTCTCTCACAATGAGGCCCACTCTAATCTTTGGATCCAAAGAGAACCTCAGAATCCTCATCTTCTCCTTGCTTGACATCAGTGTCTACTCTCATGTCCCATCCAAACTCAGCATATAATGGAACTTCAGGAAATTGTTATTTCTACTTGTAGTAGCTAGATTTCCATGCATCAATGAATGGATTTGGAAGGTAGTCAACACAGATGGCAGGTTTCATCTCCAACCCTTAGAAATAGGGACCCCTACTATTACAGGAATTTTGAACAAGCACTTTCCAGGATTGAGGGTTATGTTGGATGCATGAGGGAATGTGGGGTTAATTGGCTGGGACTAAAATTTAAATTTCCTCTCATTTAGTGGCCAGCAAAACCGTACAGGGAAGATTTCTCATTAACAAGGGAAAAAGAGAAAAGTGTTGGAGATATTGGGTTGTCCATAAGGGATTTTTAGAAAAATAAGGAACATCTGAATTCCCATACAACTTTTCTTCTCTCCATGAATGAAGCATAATGCCAGATTCAGATTCAGAATAATGGAGATTGTTGCATGACAACATGCAATAGGATAGTTGGGAGGAGATGTTGGGCCCAAAAATGGCCCCTTTTTGACCACCCTTATCCACCTCTTTTTGCCTCATCCTACTCTATTATGCATTCTAAACAGATGTTTTTCCCTCACTTGGTTCCTCAAGTCATATAGGTATGGTTAATCATTGTCTTATTTTATTAATGCTTAGGATTGTGCTAATCAGGGCTCTACATCTTAAATTATGCTAACATATGATGGTTTTATAAAGATATTTCGAGATATAGAGAATAGAGGTGTAGCAGGACAAACATGCCAAAGAAGGGATGGACATTTATTGCTAAAATTTGATCGCCATCCATTCCATCTTTGCCCAAACAACGTAGTCCCAGTGTATTATTCCATGCGAGCTGTACAAGGGTAGCTGCAATAGATTGCGATAGATTTGGAGGCAATAGTGCGTCGCTACTCAAAAGTAGTTGTAATCCATGGAATATCTTCTCAATCAATCATGATCATTATTTATGGCTCTAATAACAGCTTCCCTATATCTTCTACTCTCATCTTGCCATGACTGTAACAACTTATTGTAATTAGGGCAACTTGAAGATCAGAGATATTTATGGCTTCCCGATAATAGTAGGAAGAGGTTATGATTGTAATTGCATAAATATGGGGAACCATTCTGAGCCAGGGGTTGAACGTTTAACCAAATTATTGTATCAGTTGTGAGTAAGGTTGCATCTTCATCTGCCACTTTTTAATACAAGGATTTTGATTCTTCAGACCTCGGATTTTTAACATGTGTTACTTCCAGCATCTCTGTGTGAAGGCTAGGCTCTCCTTCCCACGGAGATTGCTAAGTTAATTAGGTATTGTATTTATTTTTTTGTGTGATTGTGTGATAATTTCCTTTGTTTATAGTAAGCTACAACAGTTATCGACTTACAGTGTGTCATTTGGATAATCAGTAATTGCATCTCCTGTAAAACTGCAGTGGTGTGGTGTGTCAATCGACTGTATAGGTTAACTGTCTTTTATGCAACTGTGTGATAGCTGTGACAGCCTTGTTCATCCCTAGTTCTTTCAATTACTATTTTCTTTATATCTTTGCAGTTTGTTCCTTTGCATTTATAATTGTAGAATTTCATTCTTGTACTTTGAATTTCTAGAATAGTTGAATTCAATTCTTGTACTTTGAATTTCTAGAGTAGTTGAATTCAATTCATGTACTTTAGATTTCTAGAATAACTAAATCAGGATAGTTGGATGGATATTTAGATGGTTTGGTAATCAGGGATTTTACTTTTTGCAAAATTAATCTAGATGTTATTTCCTGAATCTTTCAATCCTAGATTAAGAATTGTAGGAGGTACTTGTGATTGCATTCTTGAGAAAGTAGATTAGATTAAGTAGCTTATGGGATGAGTGTGGTTGAATAGGAAAGTAGGATCATTTACTTACAGCATCAACTACTTAGTGTTTAAAGCGTATATAGTGCATATTATCCTTGAAATAAGAGACTTCCTTGGGTTGACAATTTATATTGACCACTCTGAATGTTAGCTTTAATTAACTTGCATATAGGGTTCCCAACACCTTCTATAAACGAAAGGATCAACCTCGCTTCTAATATATCATTGACCATCACAACCACCTTTTGGAATTCTAATATGTAATATTCAAGATTTCCCACTTGCCTAATATGAGCCAAATCACAGAAAGAGATGTCAGGATCTCTCTGATCAAATATTTCTACTAATCTTTAGGTGAATTCCTCATAGGTGACTGCTTGATCATGGCCCAAGGTCTTCATGCCATGAAACCACCATTCATTGGACTCCCCATTAATATGTAAGGCTTTGAACTTGATGGAATCCCTCTCTACCATAGGGTTCATTTGGAAATAGGTATCCAATTTATGAATCCAAGATCTCACTGTGCACTTGGAAGTGCCATCAAGGTAAGCTAAGGTAATTTTTCCAATGGAATTTCTCAAATCAAAATTCTAATATGGAATAATTTGAACTACTCTTGGATTCCCTCTATATTGAGTTTCACAAAAGTCTCTAAATGGCACAACCCTTCTACACTCCTCACTCAAGGTTTGATATGCAACAAATTTCTCCTCCCATGAAGAAATTGTTTTATTCTGCACTTCAGGGTGTTCCTTTGGGAATTCCATGAAATTGGGAATGGTAGGTCAAGGAAAAAACTTATTTTCATATGTATATTCCATATTCCTATTCCGAGGCCCATTCTTATAGAATATGGATCCACTTAGGATATTTCTCTCTTTAGACTAAGAGCTAATGTTGCTCCCTTCTCCATCTTTAGCACCCAGCTTCTTAGCTATGAACTCTCTGGTCCCTTGACCAGAATGAATGATATTTCCTAAAATTTTAGTCATCCCTTCCAACATGTTTCTCAAAAATATTCTGAACTCGTCCTTCTCATCCATATCTTTGTGGAATCTCCCTTCCAAGGAGTCAACTTCCTCTTCTTTAGAGGCCTTCCTTTTAAAATCAGAATTAAATTTTGGACCCATTAATGAATATCAAGAGAAGGTATGGAGGACCATGCTATGATACCACTGTAATATCCATGATATTATAATAGATCAGAATATTAACTTTGATGTAAATTAAATAAAAAATTTAAATGAAAAATTGCACTTATCAGTCAACTCTTGACACTAGGTAAAACTGGAAATTATTGCTAATACATTTTAAACAATGTAGCAGGGTGATGGAAGAAACCAAAGAAAATTTTAGTAAAAAGAAAGTATCTTCCCTAACACATTTAAATTGGGGAATTTTTAGGTTTTAGAATCAACTTCGTTGAAACCTACTCCCACACTTCTTGGTCAACCAACTATGCAACTAGGAATAACTTTTCAAATCCAATCAACCAGGGGTTTGGGAAACATTTATAGGGGTGGTATGTCTGTTAAAAATTATTAAATAAAGTTTCAGACAGTCAATAACATATCCGGAGTGTTCTGGGTTTGTTTGGGAATATTTGGGAAAACATGGCAATTTTGGCCCACGAAAACCCTGTGTAATGAAGGATTCTCAAACAAGGTACAACTCCCCATGAAATACATGTATGAGATACACAAATTGATATGGAGAAGAGTGGGGGAAAGAGAAAGAGGGGGAGAAGGGTGGTTAGAGGTAGGGATAGGAGGAGTTTGGGTGGGATAAATTATCGCATCTTTTTTCCATTGTATTATGTGCCTAAATCAAAATAATTACAACATTTATTTCCCTCAACCTAACTGACTTTACCTCTCCCTAGCTTAAAGGTTCTCATGCTCCTCTGTTAAATCACATAAATTTTGGACCGAGGTATCAATGATGCGCAAGTAGGCTCAACTAAAGGGATTGGCTGGTCTGGGTCCTAAAAAGCATTGAAAAAATACTCTGAACCTACTTAACTGAATTTGATAAATAATATTCCTGTGAATCTATCGAGTTAGTTTCAATGGATAAAACTTTAAGGTGGGGAGTCCACAAAAGGTCAATCAATATCTACTCCACCTATGAAGTTGAATTAGAGAGGTCAAAAGCATAATCATAATCCAGTATTATGTACAACAAAATAGTTGGTTCTTTCCCAATACTTATCCCCTTGAATCCCTAGTTTGGCGATATTTGGAATATGTGAATACTATACTAGTGAAGATGAAGACTAAGGTAAATTTCCTTCTATTTGAGAAGTATTTTTATTGCTAATTTTGATTATGTTTGAGAATTATTTTCATTACTACACATTCTTATTTTCTTTTTAGAATTTTGAAGAGTTCTTAGAAACATCTGTCATTTTTTTTAAACAAAAACCATTCATGGAGAGTGGAGATTCTACATTGGTTGAATGTCGTATTTGTCAGAGAGATACAATAAAGGAAACATGGAGAATACATGTGCATGTTCTAGAACCTTGAAGGTACATAATTTGGGGTTTGTTTTTCCTAAGGATAGTAAGGTAGAATTCAAACAAAATTCTGCCTAAGTATGGAGAAGAGATAAAGAAGAAGAAGAAGAAGGAGCTACAACAGAAGTAGCGACTGAAAAGAAAGAAGAGAAAGGAAGTTGCAATAGGAGCAGTAAAAGGAAGGAAGAAGAAGAGTAGGAGGAAAAATAGAAGAGGAAACTGTACTAGAATAGGAAGCTGAGATAGAAGGAAGAAGTGTGGTAGAAGGAAGGAGTGCGACTTGGGAAGGTGTGACAGAATAACAGCATCAGAAGGCATGCAAGTAGCATAACGGCTGGAAAATGGCAATAAGGTGTAACTCTTAGAAAGTGACAGACCTTAAATATTGTAGGTACTACTTTGGATAGTGACGACAGAAACCACATGCATGAAAGAATCTCTATAAGTCAGGCCATTAGTGTATCCCATTAGGTGTTTCCAGAATAGGAAAGACACCTTGCTGGTTGGATATAGGAAGTCGGCTGAGAAAGAGAAAGAAAATGAGTCTATAATGAGTCTGTATTGAGTCTGTAATGAGTATGTACGAGGCTATAAAAGAAGAAACCCAACCTTTATGCGGGGTAACTTCTTAGATGTTGGATATATATTATTAGACTATCAGTTTCTATGTCTGTTGTTGTCTGTTAATATTGTTGAGTGCATACGAGTTGAATAATCTGCAGCTGAGTATGCAGAAGAGTAGGAAAGGCTGATTTGATCCAGGTTATGTGAGGATCATTAGTAGAAAAAAGTAGGAGGAGAGCATAGAGAAGATCAAAGAGCATGAGAGGAAGAAAGAGTCTGTAAAGATAGAGAAGAATATATTGAACACACTTTGTAACTTAGTATGCAGATGAAATCATTGCTTGCAGATGAATAGATGTATATCAGTTGCATTCTATCAGTTGAATACAATTATGCTGCACAATCATTGCTGATATAATAGGTTGTATAAGAGAAGTTAGGTTTTCTCCTAACCGTTGGGACACAGTGAACACAAATAATCCACCCATAGACTTCAGTAAAAACCTTGGTAAAAGGCCAACGTGCTAGATATCCCTCACCCAACTATGGAAACATGGTTCTGGAAGTTACCCATTCAGGAGATATATCTCAAGTGAGACTGCATCTGCATCATAGGTGTTGTCAGCTGAGATCTTCTCTTTCGGGATGATATCTTGGGCTTTGTTGCATTAAGCAGAAGGGATTGAACCAAGGTCAATATCATTAGAGGAGGGAGAAAAGAAAACAAAGGGTTCTATTGTTGGGACCCAAATAATTTTTGTGAGGGATATGTTGTGGGAACCAGCAAAACTTGAGATATCAGATTGGGAGGATTTTAAAGCGTTAGAATTCGCACGAGAAGAAAGTGAAGGATCTTGGTGGAACCCAACATAGTGGTTTGGATGGTACATTTATACAAACATCCATGAGATTTTATTTTTTGAGTTTCCTATTGTTTTTTTGTAATATACCTGATCTGACAATGGATTAGAATATTAGCTCTGAGGGGAATTTAATGAAAATTTGCACTTATTAGTCAACTCTTGAAACTAAGAAAAATGGAAATTGTTTTTGATGATTCGTAAATAGTGAAGAGGGATGATGGAAGAAAACAATGAAAATTTTAGGACACATAAATTATATTCCCTAACACATTTAAATCAGGTACCATTCAAGTTTTGGAATCAGCTCCATTGAAAACTACTCCCACGCTTCTAGGTATCCCACCCGTGCAACTAGAAAGAACTTTTCAAATCCAATCAAAAAAAGGTTTTGGAAAATTTTAGAGATGAGGTGTGACTGGTAAAAATTATTAAATAAATTTTTATACAGCAAGAACATATCCAGAGGGAATATTTTGGAAAAAACTGGCAATTTTATCCTAGGGATACCCTGCGTAAAGAAGGCTACCCAAAAAAGGTAAAGATCCAACTAAATATCCATATGATAGTTGGGATGGATATAGGGGTTATTTAATTACCTCCATAAACTTACATGATTACATTTGGATGCACATATCACTCGGAATAACGAAAATTGTAAGACTAGTAAAATTTGCCTAGTCAACTAGCAAGGGTGTACATAAAATCATGAATTTCATCTCAGATTGAAATAATACCTACTAATCAAGTTTTACATACATTTACATATCCTTATTTAATACATTATATCATTCATACTCCTTCTCATGGTCATTACTTTGTTCTCATTGCATTAAACTGATCAAAAATATCATACCGTGGGCAAATAAAGGCTCACTCACAAAAAATTAACATGAGATCTCATTGAAAATAAATATTACAGTATTATACAAGTCATAATAAATTTTTGGACTGATCACATCAATAATAGGTTTGGGGTACTGATATCTCAAAAAATGGGATCCAAAAATGAGGGCAGGAATCCCAAATCTAACACCAAGATGGGGATTGGAGGGTAGGTGAAGTTCCCTTCTCTGGAGCTTGACTTCAATGGAGGGATTGGATATTTCAGATGTATAATATAAATATAGTTTTGTTTTCATTAGATCTCCAACACCTGCAATTAAAATGGAAGGGGAGAAAGAAGAGAGGTGAAGGGACTTGGGCAACATCTCCCAAGAGACTGGGGCACAACACTCAATAAGGAATCCTTAGCTTTAGCAAAACCAAAATAATCATCAACCCAACTGTGTAATGGAGCTTTACTTATCATTAAATACAATACCTGGTGACTTTTTGGGAAAGTCAACCACCTCCTGAGCAAGTTTCCTTTGCTAAAACCCTAACCCTAGCTAATGGTGCACCCTCCTTGAGAAATTTGCAAGTAGGTGTCATGTGAGATGTTTCCCTGCCCATGTCATTTATTCAATTTAGAAACTATGCCCTCCTTAGGCCCATAGCTTCCTGGTTTTCCTTATGACATATTTTATGGCATGCGTCCTTTTGTAACAAGACCTCCGAAGGGAAAGTGTGCCCTCCTTTCGCCTAGAGTTTCCTACTTTTCCTTATGACATATTTTTCTGGCCTTCTGCATTTGTGACTAAACCTCAAAAGGGAAACTACACCCTTCTTTGACTAAGATTTGCCTCTTTTGCATCTGAATTTTTTCCTTGGATTTTGGTGTTTGCAGGCTTTTCCATCTTTCTTTTATCAGTCCTTCGGAAGTTTCTAATTCCACCCCTTAGCAAGTTGGCTTTTCCAAGTGTGGCCTCTTGACATGGAATTTATTTCCACATAATTAAATTTGCTTATTATTTAATAATGACAATAAATCAAACTAAGTACAAGCCTCTATAATAATTACTTAGCAAAATTCCCTAGAATAATTAATTAATGTCACTTAGTCCCCCTAGGTGTTTGGCATGGTCGAAACTTTTGGTTATGAATTAGATGGGGATATAAAATTCCTCCCCTCCCAAGTCTACTTGTCCTCAATAAGAAGAAAATAAGGATGCTGAAAGATATTCTCACCCTCCCAAGTGGAATCTTCACTGGGTAACCCATCCCACTATATCAGATCTTCTTTGATGGTTATGTTCCTCAGTTTCCTTTCTATGACCTGTAACACTTTCTCTTGTACTAATACCAAATGGACTTCATTATCTAGGGGTGGAATTTCTTCTGATGCCACAATCTGTTGGCCAATTACTTTCTTTAGACATGATACATGGAAAACATTATGGATATTACTCTCTCGTGGCAGTTCCAACTCATAGGCCACATCGCCATTTTTTCTTAGAATCTTGTAGGGTTCATAGAATCTTGGTTGAAGTTTTTAAACCCATCTATAAGGTTCCATCCTTAGGTAGACTAAGTATTCTAGCTAGAATACTCTGTCAATTTGGTTCTTATCTGCATACACTTTCTGTTGGTTCTTATTTATCTGCAGATTCTCTTTTAATGACCTTAGAATGTCTTAGTTTTCCTGTAACCAATATTTACCCTTTTGGGATCTGTAGTCTCCAAACATTAAATATGTAAAAGTTGGGGCCTCATACCCATACAAAGACATAAATGGGGTCATTTAGATGGAAATATGAAACGTAGTATTATAGCATAACTCACCCAATTGGAGCCAAGTGGCCCAAGCTCTCTGTTATCCAAACATTAAATATGTAAAAGTTGGGGCCTCATACCCATACAAAGACATAAATGGGGTCATTTAGATGGAAATATGAAACGTAGTATTATAGCATAACTCACCCAATTGGAGCCAAGTGGCCCAAGCTCTCTGTTATCCCATAACATAATTACAGAGGTACCCTTCAAGTCAATGATTCACCCTTTCAATTTTTTCCACCTATCTAGGGGTGATAGCTAGAACTCATATTTAGGCTTGTTCCCACCAGCCCGAACAGAGCCTACCAAAAGGAATTAGTGAACTTGGTGTACCTATCACTAATTATAGTTCTAGGAAATCCCCGCAACCTAAAAACATCCTTGAAAAATAAAGAAGCAACCTCACTAGTTGACAATAGAGGAAATTTCAACTAAAAATGGGCCTCCTAAAATGAACTAATAAAATAATAGTTAAAATAATAAAATAATATTTATTAATTTTGGAGGAAGAAAAGAAAAAACTACTTTTTTGTTTGTATTTTTGACATATCTCCCTGTGTTTTTACTCAAATTTCGATCGGGAGAGCTTTTTGGATGCAGAATTAAATTCCGCATCCAACAAGCTCTCCTAATCGAAATTTGAGTAAAAACACAGGGAGATATGTCAAAAATACAAACAAAAAAAGTAGTTTTTTTTATGATACCTATCCCCAAATTTATATTAAAAAAGTGTTTAAGACCTATATGGTATTTCAAATTTAAAGCAATTTCATTGGCTAACACATGATGACATGGAATTTGAATAAAAGTTAAAAGGCCCATTTTGAGTTGAAATTTCCTCTAATGAATAGAGTAGGTGACTGCAAAGAAGTGTGCAAATTTGCTCAACTTGTCAACCACCACATAAATGTTTTATTTTCCTTGAACCTTTGGTATCCCAGTGATGAAGTCCATGGAGAAACTGACCCATTTTTTTCTTGAATAGGAAGAGGATGGAGGAGTCTAATAGGGTGGATTTGCTCCAGTTTGTTCTGCTGGCATGTGGAACATTCCCTCACATGTCTGAGAACACCACCTTGTAGGCCCTTCTAGGTGACTCTTCGTCTTACCTTCTGGTAAGTCTTTAGAAAACTAGGATGTCCATCCATTGGTGCATCATGTGCAGCATCCAGAATATTCTTCTTTAATGCATATTTGGGCACTAAGAATATTCTATTTTTATAGTAGATGATGTCATCATGTACTTTGTATTCTTCATTCTAACTTACCCCATCCAAAAATTCACAAGCAAACTGACTCCTTTAATATTCAGTGCCCAACTATATCTTCCACTCAATTATCATCTACAAGAAAGAGAGTGTGTGCTTGTGGTAAAGGGCATCAACCACAACATTCATCTTCCCCTTTTTATATTCAATATCAAAGTCATATGACTGGAATTTTCACACCCATATTTGTTACCTATCATTGAGCTCTTTCTAGGTTAGGAAGTGTCTAAGACTATTGTGATCAGTCTTCACTATGAATTTTCCTCTGACAAAATATTGTCGAAACTTAGCTAATGCATGAATAATGGCCAACATATCCTTATCATAGATTGAATACAACCATTCATGAGGCTGCAATTTTCTTCTCTTGAATGCAATAGGGTGCCTATATTGCATCAGAATAGCTCCAATGCCTTCTCCAGAAGCATCACATTCCAGCACAAAATGTTTGGAGTAATTAGGTAAAGCAAGTACCAAACAACTTCTCATTATCTCCTTCATATTTTGGAAATATTTTTCATCCTCCCCATTCCAACTAAATGCACCCTTCTTAGTTAGATCTGTCAAAGGTGTAGTGAACTGGGAGTATATTCTACCAAATTTACAATAGTAATTACAAAGGCCAATGAAGCCTCTCTGCTCAGTGAGGTTCCTTGGGATTGGACAACTCAATATGGATTCTATCTTTAATTGGTACAATTTGACCCCTTCTTGGAGGATAACAAATCCGAGATAGAGCAATTTGGTCATGCCAAACTCACACTTGGACATCTTAACATAGAAGGATTGATATGCAAGTACAATGAGCACCATATCTAAATGGAATAGGTTATCCTCCCATGTCCTGCTATAAATCAGAATGTCATCAAAGAAGACAATGACATAATTATGGAGCTGCTCACTGAATACCTTGTTCATGTATGATTGGAAGGTTGTAGGAGCATTAGTCAAGCCAAATGGCATGACCAAAAACTCAAATGACCATTAGAGGAAATTTCAATTTAAAATGGGCCTTCCAAAAATAATATAAATTCCATGTCATCATGTATTATCCAATCAAAATGATTTAAAATTCAAAAAAGGAGCACCTCTTAAACAATTTTTTAATATAAATTTGGGGATAGGTATCATAAAAAAAACTACTTTTTTTATTCGTATTTTCGACATATCTCCATGTGATTTTACTCAAATTTCGATTAGGATAGCTCGTTAGATATGGAATTAAATTCTGCATCCAATGATTTCCCACTTGACATACTTTTGATGGTCTCTGCTACCCCAAAAACAAAAAATACCTGAAAAAACGTGATGATGATGTCATCATCACATTTTTTCAGGTATTTCTTGTTTTGGGGTAGTGAGGCCTATCAAAAGTATGTCGAGTGGGTATTTGTTGGATGCAGAATTTAATTCCGCATCCAACAAGCTCTCCCAATCGAAATTTGAGTAAAATCATAGGGAGATATGTTGAAAATACGAACAAAAAAATAGTTTTTTCTTTTCTTCCTCCAAAATTAATAAATATTATTTTATTATTTTAACTATTATTTTATTAATTTTTCTATGGAGGCTCATTTTGAGTTGAAATTTCCTCTAATGCAAAATGACAACAAATTTTTTTCTTCTGTATGTCTTCATCCCTCATTCTGATTTGGTGGTATCCAGATTGATGGTCTATTTTGGAGAAGAATTTCACTCCATGCAGTTCATCTATCAGTTCATTAATATGGGGGATTGGGTATTGATTCTTTATGGTTTTCTAGTTGAAGGCCCGATAATCTATGCACATTCTGAGTTCCCCATCCTTTTTCTTTTCCAGAACTACTGGAGAAGTAAAAGGACTGGAGCTTGGTATAATGAGGCCCAACTCAAGGATCTCCTTCATGGCCTTCTTAATCTCATCCTTGAATTTCTTCAGATGCTTGTAGGGGTGGATTTTTATTAGAAATGTACCAAATTCCTACACAATTTTTTTCTCAATGCCACGGCCAGGTGTCCTTCCATGTGGAAGGTTTTCAAAAAACCCCTTATGCTTGTGCAACAATTGTTTTGTCTTTGGATTGGGAGGAAACCTTGACAATAGTTCCCTTAGTGATAAGTTGGAATTCAACAACCCATTCAATAACCCCATGCCTCATAGTGGATCTCATGTTGTTGGAAGAAATTGATTGGCTTGGGTAAGTATTCATACCCTTCATAACTACAGGTTTCCCTTCAACATCTTTGAAACTTATTTGGGGTATTTTGTAATTCATGGAGTGTTCTCCAATGGAGTAAACCCATTGAAATCCCAACACCATGTTGGTGTCTACCACATTGACAACCTAAAATTTTTCTATCACTATGTAGTCTCCTAGATTCACTTGCAAGTTTGGAATCCACCAATTGCATACCATGGTATGGTTCCCCGGGATGACCACAGTGAATCCTTCAAAGGACTTAGTTGAGATATTTCTTTTCTCCACCAGGGATGCATCAATAAAATTGTGGGTGGAACCCCCATCAACAACAACTGTGATTCTATGGCATTGTAGTACTCCTTTCATACTCAACATATGGAACCTAGGTACTCCATTTAGTACTGCAATTTTGCTGTTGGTTTGAGGGAGTTGCTACTCTTATTCAGTTGTTTCATATTCTCCATATGACATCTCAATTTCTTCCACCACATCTTCATCACTTTTGTAGAACAATTCAATGTAGTGTGCCTTCCCTTTCACACGCTTATAGCCTGGGACCCAAGGTTATTTGAAGGAAAAAAAAATCGTTTTCCTCCTTATCTCATCCCGATCCTTGTAGGAGTAATATTTCCTTCTAGGGGTCGGAAAGTTCCTCACTGAAGGTCTTTGATTTACCAATTTAATAGGTATAGATATTCTGGGAGGATACTTGGTCCTTGGAATTGCATCTTGCAAGTCTCTAGTTCTGCTCACCGCTTCTTGAAGATTTGTGGGTTGGTAATCTTTCACCAGCCCTCTTAAAGGTTCATCCAATCCTCCTATAAACAAAAGGATCAACCTCTCTTCTGATATATCAATGACCATTACAGCCACCTTTTGGAATTCTGATATGTAAGATTCAGGAGTTCACACTTGTCTAATATGAGCCAAATCACAGAAAGAGATGTCAGGATCTCTCTGATCAAATATTTCTTCTAATATCTGGGTGAACTCCTCATACGTAACTACTTGATCATGGCCCAAGGTATTCATTCAATGAAACCACCATTCATTGGACTCCCCATTAAGATGTAAGGCTTCCAACTTCATGGAATCCATCGCTACCATAGGGTTCATTTGTAAACAGATGTCCAATTTATGAATCCAGGAGCTCAGTATGCACTTGGAAGTGCCATCAAAGTATGGTAAGGTAATTCTTCCAAGGGAGTTTCTCAACTCAAAATTATAATATGGAATCCTTTGAACTACTCTTGGCTTCCCTCTATACTAAGTTTCACAAAAGTATCTAAATGGCAGAACCCTTCTGCACTCCTCACTCAAGGTTTGATATGCATCAAATTTCTCCTCCCATGAAGCAAATGTTTCAGTCTACACTTAAGCTATTACTTTGGGAATTCCATGAACTTGGACATGGTTGATCGGGGAAAAAAATTATGTTCATATGTATATTCCATAGGCCTATTATGAGGCCTGGTATTAGAGAATATGGATCCACTTAGGATATTTCTCTCTTTAGACTGGAAGCCAATGTTGCTCCCTTTTCTATCTTTAGCACCCAGCTGCTTATATAGGAACTCTCTGGTCTCTTGAGAATAATAAATAATATTTCATGAAATTTTAGTCATCCCTTTCAACATGTTTCTCACAAATCTTATGAACTAATCCTTCTCATCTACATCTTCATGGAATCTCCCTTCCACGGAGTCAACTTCATCTTCTTCAGAGGCCTTCCCTTTAGAATCAGAATTAAATTTTGGACCCATTAATAAATAAGAAGAGAAGGTATGAAGCACCATGCTCTGATAACATTTTAATATCCATGATCTGATAACATATCAGAATATTAACTCTGATGTGAATTTAATGAAAATTTTAAATGAAAAATTGCACTTATCAGTCAACTCTTGAAACTAGGAAAAACTGGAAATTGTTGATAACACTTTGTAAACAGGGAAGCAGGATTATGGAAGAAACCAAGGAAAATTTTAGGATAGAGAAAGTATCTTCCATAAAACATTTAAATCAAGGACCATTTAGGTTTTGGAATCAGCTCCGTTGAAACCTGCTCCCACACTTCTGGGTCACCCAACTATGAAACTAGGAATAACTTTTCAAATCCAATCAACTAGGGGTTTGGGAAAAGTTCATAGGTGTGGTATGACTGTTAAAAAATATTCAATAAATTTTAATATAGTCAAGAACATATTTGGAGTTTTTTGGGGTTGTTTGGGAAGATTTTGGAAAACTTGGCCGTTTTGGCCCACGGTGACACTATGTAACGAAGGATGCCCAAACACGGTACGAATCAGAAGGAATATCTGTAGGAGGGTTTATATGGATAGAGGGGTTATTTAAATACCTCAATAAGCTTATTTAATTACATTTATATCAACATATCACTCAAAATAATGAAAATTGAAAGACTAGTAAAATTTGCCTAATCAACTAGCAAGGGTGTACATAAATTCATGAATTTTGTACCATATTGAACTGAGACATGCTAATGAAGTTTTAAAGAGATTAATATATCCTTATTTAACACATTATATAATTCATAATCCTTCCCATGGACATTACTTGTTTCTCATTGCATTAAAGTGATCAAAAACCTCATCTATTGGGAAAATAAAGGGTCACTCATGAAAACTTAACATGAGAACTCATTGAACAGAAATATTACAGTATTACAAAATTAATAATTATTATTTTTGTACTTGGAACATCAATAATAGTTTTGGAGTACTGATCTCTCAAAAAATGGGATCCAAAACTGAGGGCAGGAGGCCCAAACATAACACCAAGATGGGGATTGGAGCGTAGGTGAAGTTCCCTTCACTGGAGCTCAACTTCATTGGAGTGATTGGCTATTGGATATGTATGATATGAATCTAGGGTGTTTTTAATTACCTCTCCAACACCTTAAATGAAAATGGAAGGGGAGAAATAAGAGAGGGGAAGGAACTTAGGGCACATCTCCCAAGAGATTGAGGCACAACACTCACTAAGGAAACCTTAGCTTCAGAAACACCAAAATAATCATCAACCCAACTACATAGAGCTTGAATTATCATTAAATACACCATTGGTGAATTTTTTGGAAATTCAACCACCTGCAGAGCAAGTTCCCCTTGCTAAAACCCTAACCCTAGCCAAGTGGTGTGCTCTCCTTGAAAAATTGACAAGTAGGTGTCATGTGAGATGTTTCCATTCCCATGTCATTCATTAAATTTAGAAACTGCGCCTTAATTAGGCCCATATTTTCTTTCTTTTCCTTATGACAACTTTTGTGGCCTCCCTGCTTTTTTAATTGAACCTTAGAATGGAAACCGGACCTAGCTCCTTTGGACCAGAGTTTCCTACTTTTCCTTATGACATCTTTTTCTAGCCTTCTACTTTTGTGATTGAACCTCAAAAGGGAAACTGTGCCCTCCTTTGACGCAAAGTTTCCTTTTTTGTGTCTGAATGTTTTTTCTTGGCTTTTGGTGTTTTCCCCTTTGTCATATTTCTTTTGTCAATCCATTGACAGTTTCTAATTTTCCTCCTTGGAAATTTAGCTTGCTCAAGTGTGCCCTCCTGACATGGAACTTATTTCCACATAATTAAATTTTCATATTATTTAATAATGGAAATAAAAAAAACTAAGTAAAAGCCTCAATAACAAATTACTTAGAAAAATTCCCTAGGTTAATTAATTAATGTCAATTAGTCCCCCTAGGTGTTTGGTATGGTACACACTTTTGGTGATCAATTAGGTGTTGATGAAATTGTAACTTCTGAATGTATTCACTTGTATTTCTTATGTATTGTAACCCGATGTTTATTCCGGGATGTACTTGAGTCATGTCATTCCCCGATGTTCCTATTGGGAGGTTCTATAATGTAAACAAGTCATGTCAATTCATTGTGGGTAACCCTCCTATTGATCAAGGGTTAAAGTCCCCGTAGTTCTAGGGAACTAGGGTTATTAGACTCACCTAGTGAAGTCAGCCCTAGTTGGGTTTAGTCAAGTTGGGAATTAGTATAAATAAAGAGCTAGCCTCTCTATTTATCACACACTCACTTTCTCTCAGTTGTAGCACATAGACGAGGAAGAGAAAGACACTCGGGAAAGGAAGAGAGAGGTTACTGCTGTAGGAAGATCATCTTACTATTTTGGGGTTTTACTTTTGGTGCTGATTCTATATCTGAGGAATTTGCAGGGTTATCTCCATTTATGGTTTCCCTGAGGAAAAACACTATGTTCATTGTCCCTTGTGTTTGATTGTTGTGCTTGTTTTTCTCTCAATTAAAGATACTAATGTTATGCTAGCTTAGTGTTAAAAATCTAACATGGAATCAGAGCTAACCTGAGAAGAAGACACTGTGCAGCTGCGAGAACTAGGGATTCCTAATTTGTGGATATCTCTCCACGTATTTTCAGCAAAATAAGGTTGGAATAACTCTCCTCCCTAGGGCACATCTTTCTGTCGAAGCAGGATCCAATTCTGAGGTTTTTCAGTTTTGGACCCGACACTACTGCCGAAAATTAGGGCTTTTCACAGAAGTGGAATTTTTAGTGAGCCCAGTACTGGATTGATATCCTCCTCAAAATTTAAGTTAGGGATCAAAATCAAAGAATTTGGTTGGACAGAACTCCAAAAAAGAAAAACCCTAATTTGCTCCTGAACCAGCACTACAAAATTTCAGCTCCAAATCCAGATCTGGCATCTTGACCTGGTAAGATCTAAATATTTTGTATTTCCATTTGAGGTTCTCAGTTAATATGTCTCATCATGCCAAGCTTGATGAAAATATTGAGGGATCTAATAACTTCTAAGCCCAGAAGTATAGGATCTCCCTGGTCCTGGAAGAAAATGAGTTGGATTCCTATATCAGTGAGGAGGTTCTAGTTCCAGAGGGAGATGAGGCAATGGCCTTACATAAGAAGAAGTTGGTTATTGCAAAGAGGATCATTGCTGATTAAATCAAGGATCACCTCATACCATAGGTGTCCTCCCTAAATACACCTAAGGCTATGTTTGATGCTCTAACCAAATGTTTGAAGGGAAGAACATAAACCAGAAGATGACTTTGAGAAACCAACTCAAGAATGTAAAGATCCAGAATGCAGAGACCATCTAGTCTTACTTTACAAGGGTCTCTCAAATCAAGGAACGACTGGAAGCAGTAGATGAAGAATTGGAAAATGCAGAGATTGTAATGATCACCTTGAATGGTCTCCCTATATCATGGGACTCCTTTATTCAAGGACTCTATGCCAGAAAGAAGTTAGTCAAATTCAGCAGACTATGGGAAGAATGCTCTCAAGAAGAAGCTCGGATAGCAGCTCGAGAAGAGAATATGGGAAGAGAATATCAAGCTCTCACAGTTCACTCCAAGAAAGGAAGAAGAAACTCTCATCACTTCAAAGGTAAGACCTTTCACCGTAAAGATAACATTAGAAAGGACTTATCTAAATTAAGATTCTATACATGTGATGAAAGAGGACACTTTGCAAAATACTGTCCTAGAAACAAGATTATCTCTCATAAGAATAAGGGAAACAAGAGAAGACATCATGCTCATGTTGCAAAGGATGATGAACCTTTCAACAAGAGAACCAGATATGAAAGCGAAGATTCTTCAAGTGATGAAGAATAAGTTTTGATTTCTGCTCTTATGGGAAACATTACTCATGGAAGCAATGATTGGCTTATAGATAGTGGGGCTTCCAAACATATGAAAAGATTCAAGGAATCCTTTGTGAAACTATCAGAACATGAATCACCCCACAAGGTGAAGCTCAGAGATGATTACCAGAATCCAATAAAAGGTAGTGGAGAATCCTCCTATAAGCTAAACTCTAGAAAGTCTATGACAATGAAGGAAGTATTGTTTGTACCAGGACTAAAGAAGAACCTTCTCTCCATATCTGCATTAGATGCAAAAGGCATGAGGGTTGCATTTATATATGGCCAAGTTATCATGTTGCCAAAGGGAAATACTATTGATGATGCAGTAGTGATTGGGGAACAAGAAGGAGGTCTATACAAATTGAAGGGATATCTAGAACAAGCTTTAGTCCATGACATAGTAGAGCCAAATGAGCTTTGGCATAGAAGGCTTGCACATGTGCATTACAGAGCACTACCACTTGTAAGCAAAATTGTTGAAGGTCTTCTAGAAATTCAAGCAAAGCATGATGGGGTCTGCAAAGGATGTGCAAAAGGAATATTGGAAATCATCCACTACGATGTATGCAGTCCAATGTCATCAAGTTCAGTAAGTGGGTATGTATACTATGTTTCTTTTATTGATGATTTTTCTAGGAAGACATGGATTTACTTCATGAATAACAAAGATGAAGTATTCAGCAAGTTCAAGGAATTCAAATCCTTGATCGTAAACCACACTGAAAAGAAGATCAAGACCTTTCGATCAGATAATGGCATAGAATTCACATCAAATGAATTCAAAGAGTTATGCAAAGACTCGGAGATTAATATGGAGTTGTCCACTCCATACAATCCACAACAGAATGGGATTTCAGAAAGGAAGAATAGAACTATCATGGAAGCTGCTATAGCAATGCTTCATGATCATGATCTGCCTATGCATCTATGGGAAAAAGCTTCTAGAACAGCGGTGTATGTATAGAACCGTACTCCACACAAAGTACTCAAGAACAAGACTCCTAAAGAAGTCTTCTCCAACAAGAAACCAGAAGTTGGCCATCTTAGAATATTCGGCTGTCCTATATACATTCACATTCCAAAAGAGAAGAGAAAAAAATTAGATTCTTTAGGAAATAATCACATATTTGTGGGATAATATGAAAGCTCAACGACTTACAGAATATACTTCCCAGGATTTAAGAAGATCGACATTAGCAGGGATGTGACATTTAATGAAGACACGGATTACAACAAATTCAGAAAGAAACCTCCTAAAGTTCCTGAAGAGGCGGAAGCACCCATAATTCATGACACAACCATGAATGAAGAAGTTCAAGAAGAAGATCAAGAATTTGAAGAACCACAAGAACCTGTAGATCCACCTTAGGAGAAGAATCCTTACAAGAGGAAACTTGCTTGGGTACGAGAAGCTATCCAAGGTGCGGAAAGATATGGGGATCTAGAAGAGAATCACAGAGAAAGAAAGAGGACCAGATCTTCATCTAGGTATGTAGCATTATTATGTGATTTCATCGATAAAGAACCTTCCAATTATGAATAAGTGGCAGAAAGGAAAGAATGGAAAGATGCTATGATAGAAGAGTATTAATCAATCATGAAGAATTATGTTTGGGATGTTGTCCCAAGATCAGAAGGGAAGTCAGTTGTAACTTCCAAATGGATCTACAAGATCAAGCATGCTGCAAATGGTAGCATTAAAAAATATAAAGAAAGATTTGTTGCTCATGGTTTATCCCAGAAAGAAGGAATAGATTATGAATAAAATTTTGCACCTCTAGCCAGATACACTTCTATCAGATCAGTACTTGCCCTGGCTGCAGTGATGAAATGGAAGATACACCAGATGGATGTCAAGACTGCTTTCTTGAATGGTGTAGTAGAAGAAGAAGTGTATGTGGAACAACCCCTTGGTTTTGAGACACATGACAGGGAGTCTCATGTATGTAGATTGAAGAAATCCCTGTACGGTTTGAAACAGGCGCCCAAGAATTGGTACAGAAAAATTGATAGCTTTATATCCAGTTTGGGATTTACTAAGAGTAAAGAAGATTCCGACCTTTATTACAAGGTTGAAGTTGGAAACCCATTGATGCTCCTACTGTATGTAGATGATCTATTTGTAATAGGTATGGATGGGTTGATTGTTAATATGAAGAGGAATCTTGCTACCGAGTTCGAAATGAAGGACTTGGGTATGATGCATTATTTTCTAGGCATGGAGGTGTGATAGAATGCAGATGGAATTTCCTTGGGACAAGGTAAATATACAATAGATATCCTAAAGATGTTTGGGATGATGGAGTGCAAGGCTATGGCCACACCTATGGCATCGAACCGAAAGCTATTGAGTGATGCTTCATCAAAGATGGTTGATGCTACGATGTATCATCAGATGATTGGGTCCTTGATGTACTTGACAAACATGAGACCATATATTTTCTTTGCTATGAACATATTGAGCCAGTTCCTGATAGATCCTAGACATGTTCACTTGATTGCTGCAAATCATATTCTGAGGTACCTGAAGGGTACAGTTGATTATGGGCTCAAGTATGAGGCGAGTCAGAAGATTAACCTGGAGGGTGTTGATTCAAATTAGGCAAGCAGTTCCATCGATAGGAAGAGCACTTTAGGGTGTTGCTTCAGTATGGGATCAGGTGTGATCTCTTGGTTTAGAAAGAAGCAATCCTATGTGGCACTGAGTACAGTTCAAGCAGAGTATGTCACAACTTGTTCAGCTAGTTGTGAGACAGTATGGTTGAGGAAGCTACTGTCTGATTTATTTGATCTCTAGTTGGATGCTACTTGTATACATTGTGACAACCATAGTTGTGTGAAGTTGTTAGAGAACTTGGTGTTCCATGACAAGTCAAAGCATATTGAGATCAAGTATCACTATATCAAGGATATGGTGCAAAGGGGAGAAGTGAAGCTCCAGTATCTTGCGATGAATGAATAGATATCTGATGTGTTGACTAAGCCATTGGCCAGAGTGAAGTTTGAGTACTTCAGGTAGAATCTTGGTGTTCTCCAGATCGAGGTCCCTTCCAAGGGGAAGTGATGAGTCTGTGAACCATTCTGACATGGTGAGAGGATTGGTTCCTTCCATGGTCAGATGTAAGGGCTGAGCCATTCTGTCATGGTGAGAGGATTGGTTCCTTCCATGGTCAGATGTAAGGGCTGAGCCATTCTGTCATGGTGAGAGGATTGGTTCCTTCCATGTCAGATATGAGTGTTGAGCCATTCTGATATGATTGTAGGATTGGTTCCTACATGATCAGATATAAGGGCTATTTCTATTCTTGGAATGGAGGTGCCTGGTTAGTTACTAGGAATACTTGGTCTAAGAATGAGGGCCATTCTGATATGACTATGTTATGTGTTCTCACATGATCAGATGTGAGCGCATGGCCATTATGATGTGATTGATGGATGTGTTCTCACTTGATCAGATATAAGGGCTGATGCCATTTTCTTGGAGAATGGAGGCACCTGGTTAGTTACCAGGAACCATCAACCTGGGGTTGAGAGCCTTTCCATCATGGTTGCAGGATGTGTTCCCGCATGGGTAGATGTAAGTGTAGAGCCTTTCCATCATGGTTGCAGGATGTGTTCCCGCATGGGTGGATGTAAGTGCAGATCATTTCCATAATGGTTGCAGGATGTGTTCCCACATGGGTGGATGTAAGTGCAGAGCCTTTCCATTATGGTTGCAGGATGTGTTCCTGCATAGGTGGATGTAAGTGCAGAGCCTTTCCATCATGGTTGTAGGATGTGTTCCCACATGGGTGGATGTAAGTGAAGATCCTTTCTAGCATGGTTGCAAGATGTGTTCCCGCATGGATAGATGTAAGTGTAAAGCCTTTTTAGCATGGTTGTAGGATGTGTTCCCGCATGGCTAAATATAAGTGTTGAGCCTTTCCGATAGGGTTTTGGGATGTGTTCCTACATGGTCAGATGTGAGTGCTAGGCCTTTCTGATATGATTATAGGATTGGTTCCTACATGATCAAATGTCAGTGCTAGGCATGCCTTTCTGACATGGTATTGGATGTGTTCCTCTCATGGTTAGATGTAAGTGCTGGGTGGGCCATTCTGACTTGGTGTCAGATAAAAGCGCTGAAGAAGACCTACATGGATTCTAGGCCTACAACGAGCATGAAAAAGGGCTAGCTCTATAGAACTTTTTGTGACAAGAAGAATCATGAGATAGCACCCTTGATGATGATCCAGCAGTATTGATCCAGATCAAGTGATGCTCCAGCTCCAAATCCAAAGATGATGTTCAGTGATTATCTAGATCGAGTGATGATCCATATCCAGTGATGATGTCCAGTGATGATGATCCAGATTGAGTGATGATCCAGATCCAGTGATGATGATATAGATCGAGTGATGATCCAGATTTGAAGATGAAGATGACTTGAAGATGCAGAAGACGAGATGATCCAAAGAAGAAGACCAGTGATGAAAATTGTGTCGAGAGAATACCTTCCTAGTTAAGAGGGAGTGTTGATGAAATTGTAACTTTAGAATGTATTCACTTGTATTTCTTATGTATTGTAATCCAATGTTTATTATGGGATGTACTTGAGTCATGTCATGCCCCGATGTTCCTATCGAGAGGTTCTATAATGTAAACAAGTCATTTCAAGTCATTTTGGGTAACCCTCCTATTGATCAAGGGTTAAAGTCCCCGCAGTTCTGGGCCACTAGGGTTATTAGACTCACCTAGTGAAGTCGTCCCTAGTTGGGTTTAGTCAAGTTGGGAATTAGTATAAATAGAGAGATAGCCTCTCTATTTATCACACACTCACTTACACTCAGTTGTAGCACATAGCTGAGGAAGAGAAAGACACTGGGGAAAGGAAGAAAGAAGTTACTGCTGTCGGGAGATCATCTTACTATTTTGGGGTTTTAATTTTGGTGTTGATTCTATCTCTGAGGAAGTTGCGTGGTTTTCTCCATTTATGGTTTCCCCAAGGAAAAAAACTGTGCTCATTGTCTCTTATGTTTGATTGCTGTGCTTATTGTTATCTCAGTTAAAGATCCTAATGTTATGCTAGCTTAATGTTAAAAATCTAACATTAGGTGGGGATATGATAGTTCAATGAGTGGTTGTCTAAGTTAGCAATCCAAGAAATAAATTTTCAAGGAAGAGAACTGAAGGAGTGGAATCCTTAGTTGATTGAGCATCTGGAAGGAGTAAGCAACCCTATGTCGAGTGCTATGGATTTTTTGATAGAAAGTATCTTGAAGAGATATATTAATGAGTTTTTTGTCAACACAATAACCTCATATAGTGAGGAAGAGCAAAAAAAAAATTCAAGGACCATGCGGTCAATATCTGTCATCTTTAAAGACGTGGATACAAATGTCTGTATGTGAAAAGGGACTTATGCGAATGTGACAATACTATGTATAAATAGAGTGGGTATGTCATAGCAGAAATTTATGAAAAATGATGCACCCTGAATTGAAATGTTACTAGGAGATAGTGGAACTGAACTAGAGTCGGTATTTTTAATAATAAAAAGAATATTTCGATCTGAAAAGTGAAGAAAGACTCTGTTATGAAGAGGGAGTTGCAGCACAAATAGAGAAGAAGAAGGCTACAAGCTTGAGTCATACTTGGAAAAAGGGTCTTGCGACAAAGAAGAGGAATATCAACTGACATATGAAGGAAACAAAGAATCAGAATATTCGAATGAAGCTCCATATTGAGAACGTGGTTACAACTCACCTACAACACCACACACATTGCCATAGGTAATATCTAGAGACTTATCCCTAAGTGAATTTGTAAATACAAGTAGTACTAAAGCTGTAAATAGCAGACAAGGGAGTCTAGCTAGCCAAAAATTTGTTCCAACTATACCAGCAGTAAATACAATGGCTGGAGCTGACATTAATTTACCAATATTCAATGGAAATGGGTTGAAGGACCCAAAAGAATATTGGATCTTTTGTGAAGTTTTGTGGATTGTGTGACAGACCCAGGATGATATTATCAAGAAATCACAGATGATCACGACTATGCGAGGTCATGCGCTTGACTAGTACATGAAATTTTGCCATAGTGCCAGTAGGATTTGTCTCGAAAATGATAGATGAGATTTGAGTGGGTATGATAGGTGAGTTCAGGAAGCCAAAGAATGAATCACAATGCATCAATGAGATCAAATAAAATAAGTAGCTACCGACAGAGTATGTTTGGGACTTTGACCAGATATTTAAAACATTAAAGGCCAAAGTAAGCTTCCAAATGTAGAATTTACAACATAATTATTGGTTTATTTTCATCTTGTTCCTACACATCCGAACCCGTTGATGTAGCAGAATATTGTGTCATAGACAAAAACTCTGGAGATAGCAATGAAGCTAGAATCCTCACTAGTCGGATTCAACGACATACGAATGATGAAAACTCAGTCAGAGTTGTCCAACCTTATGGTGCAGCTCTAGTACATTAAGAGAGGCAAGGAATTTCAAGAAGAACCATGGTGTACAAGATGTAGAATAGATAAACACCATAAATACAATTTCCCAATGCTCATGAACTATGTCACAGCAGGAGCGCCGAACTGAGTAAAAATGCAAGGGATGCCTTTGTGTAGAATATGCCATACTAGGGGCCACCAATACAAAGAATGTATATATTTATAGAATACTATAAGTGCATCAGCTAGTCTATATTGTAAATTTTGTAATTCACTAGGTCATGATGAAAAATATAGTAGAGCACTTCAACTACTATAGGAAAATATAGTGTATACCTACTTGATGAAAAATGATGAGTGGGTGCAAGATGAACGAGAGAAACCTTAGTATCATCCTGCTCAATATCCAACACCACAATATCAACAACCATGTTACCCTAAGTTGCAATACCCACAAAATCATTATCCACAACAACAAAAATACCCTCAGCAAAGTGGGGTTGAAAATTTTCAAGGTCGAGGAAAACAACAAGGAGGAGGTGGATTTTTCATGGAAGAGGCCAAGTCATATGTTATAACTGTGGGCATCCATGACATTTTTCTTGCCATTTCCAAAGTATTGAAAAAACTTGTACATATTGTAAATCTATTGATCACATTATTGAACAGTATCCACAACTAATTGTGAAATGGCAGGTTCGAATTGTCGTAAATCCCAATCTGATCCAAAATTAGAATCCAAACTCCTACCAAAACATTCAAATGATTTCTGTCGATCCAAGAGAACTTCATATTGTTGTGGTTACAAGAGGAGGTTATGCGACAGGTGCATACCAAAATACACAACATGGACAACCACAAGTGATACAAGCAGCACAAAAGAAATCCCCACTAGATGTCTAGAAGGAGAAATAAGTTTTCTTAGATGTGCAACCAGAGTTTGTTGATTCTAATCAACCATCGACATCTAGACAAGTCAATACCATGCCCAAACGATTTGAACAGTTACTCAAGAAGAAACTAATGAAAAAGGTTAGTGAGCTTAAATAAATTTTCAAAATTTTTCTAGCACTAATCAATGATAAATAATTTTTTTGTAGAACTGACAACACTGATAGAGGAAAATCCATATGACCTACGACATGAAAAAAGAGTTAATCATATCAGGAAGATTCTAAAAATAGGAAGAGAACTGCGAATGAGTGCGCAGATAGGAGACTATGATATGGATTATATCATACTATATTTGGGCTCGGATGTTAACATATATTTGACAAGAAAAACATCAGAGAGAATGAATAAATCTCGACTGGACTGGTCTCACATTGAACTAAGGTTCGCGAACTAGTCGAAGGTTCTACCAATTGGTATACTAACTCAAGTTCCTATAGAAATAAAAGGCTCAAGAACATGTGTAGACCTTCAAGTAACTGACATTGTCGATGACACAAATCCATTTCCTGCACTTCTAGGAAATGATTGGGAAATAAACAACCAAACAACTATAAATTTTAAGAAAAGGATCTTATCATTTGAATATTCTGAACTAAGGTTGGTTACGCCAATCAATATGCTTGAAGGGTAGAGATATGTTGAGCAGTAAATAGTGAAGGTCAATGCAATTACCTAGATCAATTGTATAATATCATGTCTTCAAGAGAAGATTATATAAATGCAACAACTTATGGAAAACTGATTTGGCAGAGTGTAAGTTCTTGCACATCTGATTCAAGCAATGCCCTAGAAAATGGGCAGAACATGATACAAGAAGTCTCCATGAGAAGATGCAAAATAATCACAAGATCTATCAGAAGGGTAGGAGTCAAAGCAAGTGAGTTGCATACATATGAAGGATTACCAAACCTTGCATATTTTCTGGGGGAGTTTGAAGAAAAAGTTACAAAATCGCAGTGATTGTCCATCTTGGACTTTGTGTTGCAATCTAAACTAGCTAGATGGTGGGATACACATAAACATTATATCTTCAAATGGTCACAGTGTAGAATACTAATGGATATCAAATTTGGAGAACAGATCAATTACTTTGATAAGAAGTATACAGGACTAAAAAATCTCATGGAACATATTGAGCATTGATGCAAGAAATGGCAAGAATATCCATGAAAGGAGTGGGTTCATTGATTTATCCACACCTTGGAAATGGTACCAAGAAATTGGTACACATCAATGGAACTGCGAAGAGGAACTGTCGAATGGGAAGGTTTAGTAACAAGATTCACCTAGAAATGTGATATCACAAGTGAATATTCAACATTCAACATTGTGCTACAAATAATGAGGGAAAATATATTTGAATAAATCCCGATTGCAGTTACCAATTACCATCAATGTCACATGTTAGTCCACCACTACATGTAATGTTATAATATTACAAGAGAACCGAATGATGATGATGCACTTGAGATAAACATACCTGATTCAGAAGTTATGCATGCAGTCAAAGGAGACGGTATGTCTAGTGACCAATCCCTAAGTCCACTCAATATCAACAAAGTAAATATTGGGCCATCTAAAAACCCAAAATTTTCCAATATTGGAGACTACTATGATGATGAGACTGTGGGAAAGATCACTGACTTACTGCATGAATTTCAGGATTTGTTCCCTACAATATTTTTTGAGATGAAATAAATAGTGGGGGAACTTGGTGAAATGTAGATACCTTTGAGGCTCGATACAAATCTGGTTAAACAGTGGTCATACAGTTAAACCCGTGCTACAAAGAAAAAGTTAAATTTGAACTAGACCAAATTCTAGAGGCAGGTGTGATAGAACCTACTGAAGAATCAGAATGGATCAATCCAATTGTAGTGCCAAACAAGAAAACTTCAGATGAAGTGAAGATTTGCGTTGACCTGAGGAAATTAAATGATGCATGTTTACATGATCCATTTTTACTCCATTCACAGACGAAGTATTGGAGAATGTCAGAGGACAAGAAATGTGTTCATTCACTAATGGATTATCGGGCTACCATCAGATAAGAATTGCAAAGGAATACCAACACAAAACTACCTTTGCGACGAAGTGGGGATGCTACCAATACACAGTAATGCCATTTGGACTCAAGAATGCACCTACATAAATTTCTTGAAGTCTATTTTGATGACTAGACAGTATTTGGTCTTGTAAAAGACCATATTGAGAGCCCCAGAATGATGTTGGAATGATGTCGCCAGTATCAAATTCCCTTAAATTTGAAAAAGTGTATTTTTTGTGCAAATTTTAGAGCTTTGTTAGGCCATGTGGTCTGTCGGGACAAAATTTTGGCTGATCTAGACAATATTGACATCATCCTTGACTTAGCACCACCTACCACGGTTAAGCAGATAACAACAACCTTGCGACATACATGATATTATAGAAAGTTTATCAAGGGATACATGGAGGTGACTTCCCTGATGGAGATATTCCCAAAAAAAGAAACTATGTTTCAGTGGACAGATGAATGTCAATAGATTTTGGGAAAGCTGAAGAACAAGCTGGCTACTACGCCAATACTCGTATTTCTAGACTAGAAAAAATAATTTCATGTTCATTTCGATGCATCATCTGTTACGCTTGGTGTGGTACTGACCCAGTCTAGGGAAGGAGCGATTGATCACCCCATTTATTTTTCTAACAAAAATTTATCAACTATAGAGAAAAATTACACCACAACGGAGAGGGAAGGGCTAGTGATGGTGTATGCGCTGCAAAAAATTAGACATTATTTTTTGGGTGGACAATTCAAGATGTGCACTGAACATTCTGTGCTGAAATATGGTCAATAATCCATTTTTAGGAGGAATATCTATGGATGGATTCTCCTATTTAAGGAATTCAACTTTGAGATAATTGTTAAACCAGGTCGGTTGAATTTGGGACCCGACCACCTGTCAAGAATTGAAAGTGGAGAAGAACCTACTAGTATGGAAGATAATCTTCTTGATGCACAATTTTTTGTGATAACTATATTTGATGATCAATATAAATATATCATAAAAAAATTTATTACATGTTATGCGCCAACTAAATTTACCACGGCCCAAAAGAAACAGCTAGTACTGCAACCCGCAAATTTCTAGTTGATTGTTGTACATTTGTATAAACTAGGACCTAATGAGATACTCCGATGATGTGTTTTTTAACATGATCGCCCATTGATATTAACTGAATCACATTCTGGTTGTGGAAACTGAACCCAAGTAGTAGAACAATTACACTCACAAAATTGCTAATCATACACGCAAAATTCCACAAAAAGGAGACTGAAATTGGAGCATAACACAATCATGTATTGAATAAGTGTACATCAGAAATCCTCATAAAGTAATAGGCTTCCAAAATAAATAATTTCATCAGATATAGAAAGAATAAGTATGCTATTTGAATTGGACAAAAAGAAGGCTTACTGAACTAGTCAAAATCCCCCATAGGTGCATAAATCACTTTCATAATCTATCAAGATGCTCACGAATTGGATGAATCAGATGTACCAGATGATAAGTGATGGAAAGAGATCAAATCAATGTTTTTTTATGGAGAAAAATAAGGAGGGTGGTTAAGGAAAAAAACAAGATAGTTACTCCTAGACTAGCTTTTCCCTTTTGCCTTAAAATTGCTGAAAAGCAAGGCATCTTTCAGAAAAAGAAGAACTGCACTTTTACTATTTTGGAATTGCTGTAGATTTGAAAAAAATGATTCCAGGATGTTTATAAAGTGCTCCTTAAGCATTTTTTGGCGTTTTTTGACTTCTGGGTGCAAGTATATTCCAACTAGCATACTAAGGAATATAGGAATCTAGGAATAAGAAAAAAAGGATTAATTAATGTCAAATATGGGTAACTATGGTTTTGATTATTCTAACACCCCCCTTAAGCCTGAATTTATGTGAAAATATCAAAAAAATATAGGGCCTAGAAACAAGGCTTAGTCACCCTTTACATACTGCTTGTCCATACAACCAAGGAAAGAGGCAAAAAACCAATAGGAAAATCCTCCCTTAAACATGGACATGAACAAAAATTTCGGAAATATTGTTATCGATCATTATTCACCACATGATCAGAAATCCCTGGAATTTATTTGAGATTACTAAATTTATTCTCACAAAACACTGCTTGGTGAAGGTGTTTACTACTTGCTCTGAAGATGCGTAGTAGAGTAGAGCAATGGTACCATCATGCATAAGATCCCTGATGTAGTGCATATTAATCTTAATGTGCTTGGTTCATTGTCTTCGAACTGGATCAGTGGAGATTTGAATGGTGCTTTGATTTTCACAATATATGAAAGTGGAATTCTCTGATTCAATCCCACATTCCCCAAGTATCCCCTGCAACCACAAACATTGAGTAGTTGCATTCACAACTCCTCTATACTCTGCCGCTGTAGGTGAGAGTTCTATGGCACTTTGATTCTTACTTGACCAGATGATTGGTCCATATGCAAGCATCAACACATATCCTGAAGTAGACTTTCAATATGTGTTGTCACCTACCCAATAATTGCCAGTAAATCCAACTAGCTCTAAGTCAAATTTTGTTGCATAGAAAATCCCATGAGTTCTTGTTCCTTGAACAAAGTTTAGGATCCTCTTGGCTGCCCTCCAATGGATATCATGAGATTGATGCATTTTTTTGGAAGTCACACTAACTGCATAATATATATCAGGTTGATTATGTGTCAAATGAAGCAAACGCCCAATCTATTTCCTACACAATGTGTTATTTACCAAAGGAGAACCTACTTCTTCAATCTTAACTCCATAAAGGAATGGAGTCTTGATTGAATTGCAATAATTCATGCGAAACTTTTTGAGAAGATATGAATCATACTTGGACTGATGAAATTTTATTCCATGCTTGGATTGAGAAATTTCGAGACCCAAGAATTGGCTCAACAATCCCAATTCTGTCATGGAAAAGGCATGGTTCGTTGCATCCTTCAAGGAGGAAATCTGTTTCTTAGAACTTCCTGTTATCAATAGGTAATACAAATATATAAAAATAATCATGAAATAACCATGAATCAGCTTCGAATAGACATTCATATCATACTTTTATCGAACAAAATTTTGTCAGAGCAAAAAGCCATCAATCTTGGCATACCAAGCCCTGGGGTCTTGCTTTATCCCATACAATGATTTATTTAACCTGCAAATTAAAGATGGATTAGAAACAAAACCTTTAGGTTTCTTCATATAAATCTCCTCATTCATATCTCCATGTATAAAGGCACACTTCACATCCATGTGATGCACCTCCCATTTCCTTGAAGCTGTAATGGCCAAAGCTAGCCTTATGGAGTCCATCATTACCACTGGTGCAAAGGTCTCATTGTAATAAATACCTTGAAATTGTGAGTAGACCTTAGCTACCAATATTTCCTTATATTTCAAAGGTGAACCATCAGCATAAAATTTATTTTTATAAACCCAATTACACTTCACTACTTTTCTCCCTGGGGGGGAGATCAACTAGTTCCCATGTGTTGTTCTTCTGGAGCGAGTTGCATTCTTCCTTCATGGTTTTTTTCCATATTAGATGATCTGATGCATATTCATATTTTTGAGTATCATATTCAACCATCAAATAACACTTCTCAGTAAATAGTGGATGTTTCACACAAAGGGCACTCTCAAATTGATATCTAGTCCTCCTAGTGTCACTAAGATTCCCAGCTAGTTCTCCAGCTACCTAAATGGTCCTTGATTCCAATTTTGGTATTGTAGGAATGTTAGGATATGAAATTAATTTATCATTATCATACATATCATAATCCTAAAACTCATTAGTCTCTTAACGTACAATCAGTGGTTGTTGTGGTGAATATGACCCTCCAACTTCTACTGCTGCTAAAGGATATTCTTCAAAATGAACACTCCTTTCAATGAAATATTTTTGAGTGCTCAATTTTATCAGCTTGTAACATTTTGAATATTTAGAATACACAACAAATAGGCACTCTTAGCTTTGGGGTTGCAAATCCTTCCTCTTTTCAGTTGGAATTCTATCCCAAGCCTTTGAGCCAAAAATCTTGAAATGGATCACATCTGGTTTGTGCCCACACCAATATTTGAAAGAAGTGATTACATCAAGTTTATTGTGTGGAAACCTATTTTGTATATAGGATGCACAGTTTATAGATTCATCCCAAAACTTTGATGGAAAATGTTTAGACTCGATCATGCAAGTTTCCATCTCCTTGAGTGATCTATTCTTCCCCTCAACAACAACATTTTGCTGAGGTGTGTAGGGAATATAATTCTGCATATGGATACCTTAATCTTCACAATAATGGATGAACTTAGACTTGAAATACTCTCCACCATTATCATATGTGAGTATATTGAGTTTCCTCCCATATTGGTTCTCAACCAAGGCTCGAAAGACCTTGAAGAGGTCAAAAAATTCAGGCTTATTCTTTAGGAAGTAGACCCAACAATACCTGGAAAAGTCATCTATGAAGGTTAGTGCATATTTTTCTTGACTGATGGACATATGAGGGAATGGACCAAGAATTTCACTATGGATTAACTCAAGGGGTGCATAGTTTCTCTCATGACTAGGTCTCTCATACTTGTGCTCTATGTGTTTTCCTAGGATGCAACCTTGGAAGACTCCTTTAGAAAACTTGATCTTTGGTAACCCTATGACCATGTATTTGTCACTTAAATATGAAATATATGTGTATTTAAGATGGACAAAAATCTAATTCCAAATCTTACTTGCTTCATTAGCATGAGTGAGAAGAGATTAGGGGTTCGAGAAAGGTAACAAATGGGAAAAATTGTATACCTTTGAACTGTGGTCCACAAAACCTTTTTCTATGACTTTACCATTTGAAATATCTGAGATTTAAAATTCATTTGGAGAGAAGATGACTTTATTTGGAAACCCGGTGTGGGCCATTTGATACACTGAAAAGAGTTTAGCATCTAGACTGGGGACATACAACACACCATTAAGGAACCATGGTCAATATCAATCCTAACCTTCCCCATACTATCAGTAATAGAGTCATCTCCCAAAATAGTTTTTGGACCTTTTGAATAATCAAGAGAGGAGAATGTCTCTCTTGTCAAAACCATTTGTCTAGATGCTCCAAAATCAATGATGAAGGTGGATTATATTGAAGTGCTAGCAACCAAGGCATGTAATCTCTCCTTGTCATCTGAATTTGGTCATCCTTCCCTCTCTCTTGTGCATTCAGGAAGGGATATGTTGTTGTTCTCTAGTATTTGGGTCAACATGTAAATTTTATTTTTCATACAAGAGCTCTCATGATGATAGCCCTTACTGTAGCATGCGCACGTTCTCATTTCACCTTTGTTCTTCTTCTTTTGGAATTTCTTCTTGGAGCCTAAGGGCTCCTCTTGAGACTTTGACTTGCCTCTCTTTTTCTGAGGTGGCTTTTTGGATTTATTCTTTCCCTTTGAATCCACCCTTGAATCTCTAGCAACCAAACCTTGGTCTTTTGAAGGTTTGATGGTTCCCATTATTACAAAATTAGCTTGCTCTTGGGTAAGGGATTCCATGCACTTAGCAATACTAGGCATCTTCCAAGCTCATGTTGTCAATTTGGTGGCATGGAAGGTAAAAAAAACACTGATTAGTCAGGACAAAGCTTCAAAAGTATTGTAAATACTAGTTTCTCATCCTTCTTTTCGATTCCACGTTGTTTTAACTGCATAACAAGGGCCTTAAACTTGGAAAAGTAGATTTGCAATGATTCAAAGCTACTGGGACTCAATTAGATCATCTCATTCTCGATTTGCTGTCCTTTCATTACATCTGTATTTCCAAAAATATATTGAATATTCTCCCAAACCTCATTTGGTGATGTTAATCCATCAATATGGAAGAGGAGGTCTCTTGAAATGCTCAAGCACAAAATACCATAGGCCTCATCCCTCCTCTTGTGCCATTTAATTTTCTCTACAAATACATTGGGATATGCCTTATTTTCCATGGTAACCCTGTAGAGGCCCTTGGACCTCAACAAAATATCCATATCATCTTTCCATTCAAATAAATTGAATGGATGCAAGATGATCCTTTGAGATTTGTCCATATCTCAGCAACTGTTCCCTTCAACCAGCAGAATGCACTCTCGGTTAGTGATTTCAAAACTGCAATAGAAATATGGAAGGAGATAAATATAACTAGAAAGGATCCAATACCATGTGGAAATCGAGCCCAAACAATAGAACAATTACACTCACAAAATTGCTAATCAAACATGCAAAATTCCACAAAAAGGAGAATGAAATTGGAGAATAAAACAATAATGTATTGAATACGTGTACATCATAAAAACTCATCAAGTAGTAGGCTTCCCAAATATATAATTACATCATATATTCTAAATCATAAGGATGCTATTCGAATTGGACAAAAAATAGGCTTACTAAACTAGTCAAAATCCCCCATAGGTGCATAAATTACTTTCCTAATCTGTCAAGATGCTCACGAATTGGTTGAATCAGATGTACCAGCTGATAAGTGATGGAAATAGATCAGATACATGCTTTTTAATGGATAAAAAGAAGGAGGATGGTTAATGCAAAAAACAATACAATTACTCCTAGACTAGTTTTTCCCTTTTGCCTTAAAACTATTGAAAAGCAAGGAAGCTTTCAGAAAAATAAGAACTACGCTTTTACTATTATGGAATTATTGTATAGTTTCAAATAATTATTCGAGAATGTTTCTAAAGTGATCCTTAAGCCAATTTTGGCATTTTTTGACTTCTGGGTGCAAGCGGATGCCAACTAGCATAGTAAGGAATCTAGGAATCTAGGAATAAGACAAAAATGATTAATTAATGTCAAATATGGGTAACTATGGGTTTGATTAGTCTAACAATGGTGTCACAGGAGGACACAATGCAAGAAAAGAGACAATGAGGAATATTTTGCAAGAAATGTTATGGTGGCCCACAATGCATGTAAACGCTCAGGATTATTGTCGTAGCTATGATATATGTCAAAGAACTAGGAAGCCACCCCAAAGAGATGAAATTCCACTAGTACTAGAGATGAAATTACAGTTATTTGATAAATGGGTTGTTTAATTTGTAGGACCTATCAGTCTAGAAGGAAAGCGCACTGGAGTAAGGTATAATATCACTACGACTTATTATCTGACTAGATGTGAAGAACTTGTGCCAATAAAGGACTGTATTGTTGCGACAACCGTGAAGTTCTTATTTAAAATTGCTATGACAAGGTTCGGTTGCCCAAAGATTTTGATCAGGGATCAAGGTACACATTTTTTTAATCAATTGATTGAAGAACTGACTGATGAATTCTGGATACAACATAGAAGAACAAATCCATATCACCCTCAAGAAAATGGAGTTGTCGAAGCATTTAACAAGATTCTAGAAAATGTGCTTACAAAGGTCTGCAATGCGTGAAGGGATGACTAGGATTAGAATATATCTATAGTTCTATGAGAATATCACACAACCTATAAGAAGTTGATAGGTCAGATACCATTCAGGTTGGTGTTGATCCCAGTTTTGTTACTTTTTTTGAATGATAAATTACTCTTTTGACATCTATTTTGTCATATTTTTTACATATTCCTGTCATACAGCTTATCATTCAGCCTCAGGTCATAGTATTTATGCGAGATGATATTTGAATTGCACCCACACTAGATATGCGTAGATCGAATCCAACTCTACGTTTAGCCTATCGATCAAACTGCACACTGTTTGTTGGCATATTCCCAAATGTTAAAGTGTAGAATGGTTTTCAGTTGCTCTATTTCCCACCATCTATTAACTGGATGATCCTCACTCTAGAAGGTTTGCCATCCTAGCTTCTCTGTTTGACACCATGACTCATGCCCATGTCAACAAGAAAGTATATGCCACAACTTACATGAGTAGAACCACCACATGAAGGAGCAGGAGAATGAATATGCGTTGGCATATGGTCATTTGTTTGTAAGAATGGTTGACTATTTTAGGAGCGGTCGACCACTAAAAGAGTCGACCTACTCATCTTTGTAAACATTATATATACCTGCCTCCAAGAGAGAGCATAAGTTAGCATGTTAATTAGTCGACGTTAGGAGAGAAACTCTGTAATACTGTTCTGAATTTGAATATAAGTAATGTTTCTACTTTTCATCTATGATCTTGTCTCTATGAGTGATTGAAGTGCAACCTTGATTGCTGAGAGGGCCGCTCAACTGTAGGAGACATTTACCACCATACACACTCATTTTCGTCAATTTGTCCTAGTTAAACCATTATCCTACGTTTTATTGACTTAATTGACATCAGAAGAGCACTATATGACATTAGCATGAGCACACCCATGCCTACCATCAGTCAAGGAGGACAACTAATCCTTCTCCTTCATTCGAGGAGGATAAATGGATCACTCCGAGGGTGATCTGAGTGTCATAAATGCACTTAATTGATAAATGATGGTTACAATTAGTTAAATAGAGTAGTGAAGGCACCTTCTTTCATTAAATTGATTATTTAATTAATATTTAATGAACTGGAGTCAATAGGGGTGCCTCGAACCACTTTTGATGTTCAGTTAGACTTCAGTTAACCTCATCGGGGTTCATTGGAGTTATTGATGCACTACCACTTGTTGGTTGGCTTGCAGTGACATGTGTCTGAGCTACTTTTAGTTAGACTCGGTCATTTATTGCACTTCGACTTCAGTTAGGACTTAGTTGAGTCAATTAGGGTTTTGATCAGTGGTTAACTTGAGTGTTCACTGTGGCTTACATTCAGTTAAGCTAGACTCACGCATTCAATTCAAAATACCTCCTTGGGAAATCGAATTGTCTTGGAATTCATGCATATGGCATGATCATTATATTGTATCATCATTTTTTCATTTGATTATATAGAGCTGCTACTTCCATTGCAGCACCATTTTTGCAATTTTATGCATATTTGTCTATATTCTTTGTGAGACTGTGTTTTCAGTTCCTATACCACTGTGAAAAATTAATATGGTATTAGAGCTCATGGTGGGATGAAGCTCAGATCTCTCAAAAACAAGGTTTTTGACAAATCTTGCATGAAAATTTGAGCAAAGCTCAAAAATTCCAGCACTGCACCAGAAGCTAAGGCTTACCACTTAATACCCCAAGTAAGGAAATTGTTGGTCAAACTTGCTTGATCAATTATGTTGGGTGTGATGAAAGCCTAAATTGTGCAAGATTTTCTACCTTACGGTGCCCATTTTGTTGTGATTTGCAGGTTTGTAATAGGTGAAAGCATTCACTCCAGCAATTTCAGATGGATTCTTCCGTAGAACTCTTGACTCCATTCAATTTCCACTCATGGAAAGGAGACATGGAGATCCAGCTATGTGCCAGAGGACTCTATAGGGTCACTATGGACACTAAATAAGAGCTTGCTTCTGTGATAGACAAAGCTAGATTCTTGAACAATAAAGATGAAGCATTCGAATTCTTGTGCATCTCTGTTTCCCGGAATCTTCTTTTCCATCTCTCGTGATTGAAGACTCCAAAGGAAATTTGGGACAAATTGGAAACCTTGTATGGAAAGCAAGATGATTTGAGAGTATACCAGCTTGAAAATGAGTTGATGTCTCTCTAGCCTTCCAATTTCAAGACTTTAAATGATTTTTTCACAAAGTTCAAGCACATTGTCTTACTATTGAAGCAATGTAAGGTGGAGAAGGAGGATGATCAGCTCATCCTTGCCATAATCTCCAAAATTGGAGCTGATTATTCGATTTTTGTCTCTACATTCCATATGGGGAAACTCACAACACCTGGATGGAATATGCCTTCACTTAATGCCTTCATTGAGTCCCTAACAAGTGAACATGATAAGATTGTCTATATGGGGATCATCAAATCCTCCCATGATCAAGCCCTCCATGTCTCGGGGCCCAAAGATCTGAAGGGTAAATGAAAGCAGCAAAAGAACTCAAAAACCAAATTTGAAGCTCCTAAGCCTAAAAGTTGAAAACCAGCAGCATGAAGAGTCTTCCGAATCAAAGAAGAACAAAGGAAAAGGGAATCGTGGAAAGGAAAAAGTCATGTGTTCATACTACGGGAAGGGTTTCCACCTTGAACATGATTGCATGAAAAAGAAACTTAATGAAGCTACCTCTCTCCTTGAGAGAAATCAAATCAATCTTCTGGAAATATTTTAGAGGAGAGATCAGCAAGATCGAGAACCACAGCCTAAAAGAGGTCATGCCCTCATGGCAAGCACTTCGAAGTCCAAAGCAGTCTTGATAGATTTTGGAGCTTCAAATCACATGATGGCTGAAAGAGACTCCTTCTCATCTTTGGAGACCAGAAAATCCATTCCCATCCACATGGGAGATGACTCCACCATCATATCCAAAGGACAAGGTACTGTTGATCTTGAGCATGGCTATAATTCAAATGTTATGTATGTACCATATTTGGCATCAAACCTCCTTAGTGTTTATCAAATGACACATACGGGAGTGCCCAAGAGAGTCTCCTTTATCCTGGATGATGTAGAGATCATAGAACTTGCATCAGGGAAACTTGTTGCAAAAGGCCTTGCAAACCATCATGCAAAAGCCTATGAGTTCTCCCATTTTGTGGCGGATGCAAAGCCCACCGCATTGCTGACTCATGTAAATGAAGTTAGTAGACTGTGGCATGAGAGGTTTAGCCATATGAACTTCAAATACTTGCAGTAATTATATAAGAATTCTATGGTTGAATTCCTCCCAGTCATCAAGGCAACCACTAGAATTTGCAAGGGTTGTGTTGTTGGAAAGAACCCTAAGCATAAGTTCAATCAGGGGAAGGAAAATCGAGCATTATGCATCTTGGGACTGATACATTTTGATATCAGTGGTCCCATGCCTATCACATCCATGAATGGATCAAGGTACGTTCTGACTTTTATTGATGATTTTTCTAGCTACACACAGGTCTTCTTTATCAAAAAGAAATCAGAATTCTGTGAAAAATTCACTGAATTGAAGGCCTTGATTGAGAATGCATTTGGCCAAAAGATCAAGATCTTGAGATATGATCATGGTGGGGAGTATTTCAATAATGAGTTACTACATATATGTTCCCAAAGTGTTATTCGGGTCCACCATTCAGTTCCCTACACTCCCCAGCAGAATGGTGTAGCGGAGAGGAAGAATCCGTCTCTCAAGGAGATGACCACCTGTATGTTGGAATCAAAGAAGTTGGCTGCAAATTTGTGGGCTGAAGCCATGCATTCTACAGAATATATTCAAAATAGATTTCCACACTCATATTTGAAAGGGAATACCGCTTTCAAAGAATAATTCGGACACAAATCGGATGTGTCGAATCTACGAGTGTTTGGGTTCACTGCATGGGCCCAAACTCCACTTGATAAAAGGAGGGCTTTGCAACTGCAAAGCATAGAATGTATGTTTATTGGGTATCCTAATGAATAAAAAGGTTTCAAGCTATTGTATATCAAAACAAAACATAGCATCATCGAAAGGAGTTTCAAGTTCGATGAGCCTCTTCAGGAGGTGGAACTAATGAAGGAGAAAACTGCTAAATTTCCTTCCTATTCTACTGAATATTTGGATGATAAAATTGGGGGTGATGACCCTAATTTGGATCGTATGATTTCTTATATCAATGTACATAAAACATTATATGCTTAATAAAAACCTAAAGTACAAAATCATCTCCCAACTTGGGCCCGACAGACACTCTCCTTTGCAGGAGATAACATTGGAAATCCGGATGATCCAATGAGAACCCGGTCTGATTTCCAAAGAGCAGGTATTGCACTCTCTTGTCCTGATTATTTGATGTATGAATATTTTTATTTTATGATAAGTTCATACCCTAATTCTTACTACCATTCTCAGAAGGATCTGAGATGGCAAGTTGCCATGGATGAAGAGATGAATTCTCTTCAGAAAAACACTACGTGGGAGCTAGTTTCTCTTCCCTCGGGAAGGAAATTGGTCCAATGAAAGTGGGTGTTTCAGACTAAGGTTGATGCAGATGGTAGCACCTACAAATATAAGGCAATTCTGGTGGAAAAATGTTTCTCCTAGGTCCAAGGTGTGGACTACCATGAGACTTTTGCACTGGTTGCAAAAATGGACTCCATCCGCCTACTTTTGGCAATTTCAGCATCTAAGCACTGGGAAGTGCATCATATGGATGTTAAGTTAGCCTTTATACATGGAGATATTCATGGGGAAATATACATGAAGAAGCCTGAGGTATGAATTTCTAATCCATCTTTGGTTTGCAAGCTAAAGAAGTCACTCTAAGGGTTAAAACAAGCCCCAAGAGAGTGGTATTCCAAGATGGATGCCTTCCTTCTCTCGCAAAACTTACAAAGGTGTAAATCAGATCCAAATGTGTATATACAGAATTCTGATGGTAATTTTATTATTATGGTTTTATTTGTTGATGACTTACTGATCATAGGTAGCATAGTTTCTTCTATTTCAGTCATCAAAACTACTCTCCACAATGCATTCGAAATGAGCGATTTGGGGCTCTTAAAACAATTTTTGGGGATCAAAATTGAGTAAAATTCTGATGGGATAATGGTCACCCAATACAAATACATATCAGAACTATTAGTAAAGTTTAACATGGATGAATTTAGTGTTTCTCCATTCCCTTTTGTTTCAGGGATCAGCCTTGAAGAAGGAAAATGCACACCTCCGATGGACTGCACTATTTATCGACAGCTGATTGGTAGCTTGTTGTACTTGGCTCATTCTTACCCTGATATCTGTTATGCCATGAATGGTGTATCAAGATACATGCAGCATCGCCATGATATTATTTGGAAGGAATCCAAGAGGATCCTCTAGTACATTTAGGGAACTAGGACCTACGGCATTCACTATGCTGTAGACTCCGAGCTAGAGCTGGTTGGATACATAGATTTCGATTGGGCGAGTGACTCTATTGATCGAAAGTCTACTTCCAGATATGTATTCATGTTTGGTGGTGGCCCCATTTTATGTTCTAGTGAAAAGCAGGCCGCCATAGCATTGTCTTCAGCAGAGGCTGAATATCGAGGAGCGGTGAATGCTTGCATCCAATCTATTTGGTTGCAAGGCATTATTTCAGAGTTTGATCTTGGTAGTACTTTTTGCACTATCCTCCTTTGTGACAATCAAAGTGCTATTAATATATCCATATATCCAGTTACCAGGTAGAGGACCAAGCATGTAGAGATACACATGCACTATATCAGGAAGCTAGTGCATGATAGGACCATCATTCTGCAATACTGCCCAACTTATGAGCAGATTGTAGACATCTTCACCAAGAGATTTTCAGAAAAGAAGTTCACTTACCTCCATTCACTATTGGGGGTGAGTTCATCAGGGTGATCCAACTATTTTCAATGTTCAGCTTGAGGGGGGGCTTTTCCCACTTTTCCTCACTTAGTTTTTTTAGCATTGTTTGAGTTTCAGTATTGTACAGGGTGAACTATGGCCTTTGTTGTCAGAGCCCTAGCATTCTTATGCACTTTATGTTTTATACTTCTCTTAAGGGGGGGTGTTGTAGACATGTACCACCATACACCATACACACTCATTTTGGTCAATTTGGGCTAGTTAAACCACTATCCTAAGTTTTATTGACTTAATTGACATTAGCAAAACAATGTATGACATTAGCATGAGCACACCCATGCCTACCTTCAGTCAAGGAGGCCAACTAAGCCTTCTCCTTCATTCAAGGAGGCTAACTGGAGCACTCCAAGGGTGATTTGAGTGTCATAAATGCACTTAATTGATAATTGGTGGTTACAATCAATTAAATAGAGAAGTGAAGGCTCTTCCTTTCATTAAATTGATTATTTAATTAATATTTAATTAAAAGGAGTCAACAGGGGTGCCTCCAACCACTTTTGATGGTTAGTTAGACTTCAGTTAACCTCACTAGGTTTCATTGGAGTTATTTATGCGCTACCACTTGTTGGTTGACCTGTAGGGACATGTGTCTAAGCTACTTTCAGTTAGACTCAGTCATTTATTGCACTCCAACTTTAGTTAGGACTCAGTTGAGTCAATTAGGGTTTTGATCAGTGGTTAACTTGAGTGTTCACTGTGGCTTACATTCAGTTAAGCTAGACTCACTCATTCAATTCAAATGGCCTCCTTGGGAATTTGAATTGTCTTGGAATTCATGCATCTGGCATGATCTATGTATTGTATCATCATTCTTTCATTTGACTATACATAGCTGCTACTTCCATTGCAGCACCATTTTGCCAATTTTATGCATATTTGTCTATATTCTTTGTGAGACTATGTTTTCAGTTCCTAGACCACTGTGACAAATTAATATCAACAACCAGTGGTCTCCATTTTCGTGTGTATTTTTGTCATCTCCTTTATTGCAATTAGTATAGTTTCATTTCTAGTTTGCTTATGTAATTTAGTTTCTTATAATCGTTTATTTCATTACCTCCTGTAGCATGTGTTTTATTGTGAGTATTACTTTGCAGTTAATGTAGCTTCATTTCCAGAATTACATAATCAATTGCGTACATAGTTAGTTTCCTTTATAGTCATTTTACATTTTGTTGTTCAATTTTATATCGATAGTTACATAGATCTGAATTGCTTTATATCCTAGAATCAATTTACAGTAGGCTTAGTTCTGTTAACTCTTGTTTTGTTATTAATTTACTTTGGTTATACCTTAGTTTAATTTATAGACAATAGTTTCTTTATAATCATGAATTAGTATAAGTATTTTCACTGTTAGTTTGATTATTGAATAAGTCTACTTACTGTCCTTTATCCATCTTGTTTCCATGTGCACAAAATCAACTAATAATTAGATCATTTATGCCACTTTCCACTATTTTCTATATATAGACTGTTCTTCAAACTCCCTATTCAACCTTTCATTCAAACCATCCATTCGGTCCGTTATCCAGTCCTTCATTCATCCTTCGATATTCCCATTTTGTTTCAAGCCCATTTAAAGGTTCCGTTTCTTTGGATTTTGAATTCTGTTATGTTTTGGTAATTAGATAATGGTTATATTCACCATTAGAACCTTAGATTAGATTACTCAAAGTAAGTTCCATCCTTATCTTTCACCTCCTCTTAGCTTAGTATGCTTTGAATTATGCTATGTTATGTTTCTTTGGTTTCTGATCTTCTCAATTATTACTGTTATAATGTTTGATAAGTATATCTCCATTCTTGTATACTTTTGTGTATATATTTGTGTTTAGAGGAGCTTCCTTATTTATTTTTTTACTTGCTTCTTTTATTAAGTTATCTACTTGCTTCCTTATTAAGTTTCCTTTATTAAGTTTTCTACTTGCTTCTTTCATTAAGTTTTTACTTGTTTATAAGTTAGATTTTCCATTGCATTTGTTTCATATAAGAATTGATTATTTATAAAAGTAATCCTTAAAAATAATCTTGTTTCTTAATATATTAGTTGTTTATAACATCTTCCTTAGTTAAGAGTCATTTTCTTATGGAATAAATCACCATGTTTACCATCTCCTATAATTGGACATTCCTTAGTTTGCACATATTTGTAAAAGTTAAATTAGATTTAATCCCATTTAGTTTCTTTTCTTATTTTGAAATCCATTTTGACACTACTCCTTCTCGAGTTCCGATCACAATGAATGCATATCCTCAGAACCCGCAAGGAGAGTGGAACTAGATACTTTAGTTTAACCGTTGTGTATTTGTTAGTTGGTCGTATAGTTTAGTTGTTAAAGTTCTTAAAGTATATTCGGTTGTTGTAATCTTATTTCCAATAGTATAATTCCTTGTATAGTTAGTTTCTAAAGTTGTTTATGAAGCTTTCTAATTCTTAGATTAAGAAGTGGAATAGTCGATTAATAGGTAGTTTACTTTCTTAGAGTAGTATTGTTTATATCTTTACTTTTCAGTATTTGTTTATAGAGTAGAGTAGTATAGGTTAATACTTCTCTACTCTAATACTCTATTCCAGTTTAATGACCTTAATATTTGAATTTCTAGGAGTTTGACTCGGTTTTTCATTTTGAAATATCTTTCTATTTTTTCTTTGTTAAAATATTTCCATGACACCCAAGTAACCCCTCTACCTTCGCATATATTTTGTGTCAATTCTAAGTTTACCAACCTCGGTCAATAATTGAATATTTAGTGAATTAAGTAAGAAATTATAACACCAAACATTTTTGGTGCCGTTGCTGGGGAGTTGCTCAGTAAGGTAGAATAGATAGAATTTACTTATGAATTTTAGTAATAGGCTAGTGGTGGGGGAGCGGTAAGACGAGAGGTAAGAACCTATGCATCTCTTATAACATGAGCCCCAAAATCCAGCTATAGAAGTACTAGTAGCATAGGTTTTCCTTTAGTTTATTTTTCATGAACAAACCTAGAGATTCTAAGGGTATATACATTATAACTAGTTCTCAAAACCTTATTAAAATTCCTACTAACCTCTACGGGGGACGAAATACCCCAACCAATAACTCTGCAGAAAGGTATCGGAAAACCCACATAGGAAGTAGTTCTACTTGGAATCCTAAAGACTTTATCGGAGAAACCATAGATGGTGAAGAAATCCTGGTGGGAAATCCTAAGGACCCCATTTCTGAAGAAGTCCAAGAGGGTAAGCCATTGGAAATCCTCAATCCTCCACTAGTGCAGAAATTGAATGATACAAATTTCTCGTTAGTAGGGGATCCTAACTTTGTTAATTTCAGTGATCTTGCCCAGGTACAAGCTCTCTCTAGTTGCTTGACAGATACAATTATTTCACAGATTGAAACCTCCACAGTAGTACCTACCATCCCTATAGGACCTAATAAGAGTACGGTTGATCAAAGGAATATCTCCCCCAAAAAAAACATTGGGACTCCCCATTATCACCTCAAAAGGAGCCTCCTGGGTATACACTCTTTAGGAATAAAACCTACATGGAGAGGCAGGGAAAGAATGAAGATCATGATGAGGTTAGAAATGATGAAGGGGAAGGAGAAAATTGAACTGAGACTACCTTCGGGTTCCCTATTTTAGACACTGCACAAGATGTAAATATGAATAACAGCCCCCCTTCCTCCTTACCTATGTTCTATGGGAAGAGAAATGAAGACCAGGACACATTTTTCTTTGAATTTTACATCCTCTATAGAAGTTATAACTATCTAAAAGATGCTCACAAATTAAAACTCTTTCCTGGTACACTAAAAGAATCTGCTTTAAGATGGTTCATGGGATTAGGAGAATATAATATCAGGACTTGGGAATATATGAAAACTGCATTCTTGCGGAAGTATCAAGAGTATTGCAAACCCAGAGATTCTCGAAATGATATTTTTAAGATACAACAAATTGAAGACGAGAGCTTGGAATACTATCTTGAAATATTTGTTTATACACTACATAAATCTAAACATAATGATATTCGAGAAGATACAGTATGAAAACTATTCCTTAAGGGAATCTCAGAAGACCTGGTAGAAAGCCTTAATCTCATGGCATCTAGTGATGTCTCCCACAAATATTTCAAACAAATTGGGGATATGTGTATAAATTACTCTAAAAGTAGGGGGAAATTTGGGAGGAATATTCAAGAACCTTATAATAGGAATATAAAAGGAAACACTCTCAATTCAAGAGGAGTCACAAGGATAGAGTTAGGAAACCTATTGGAAAATTTCAAAACTGATATTTTAGGAGCAATGGGTTCCCAACTAGATGAGTTACAAGCTAAGAAAATACATGAAGAGGAACATGCAGCAATGAGAATCTTCTATCCAAGATGTAGAAATAAACATCCCTAATGGGAATTCCCATTAAATAACATCTGCGTATGTCATATCTATATGGAAGAGCATCCAACATATGATTTCCCATCGTTACCAGGGTTACAAGCCATATATAAAAGTGGGGAAATAGGTGAAACCTCGAGGAGGCGTCCTTGGAAACCAAGGGACTCCCCACCATATCAAAATTTGTCATCATAATCCCCACCTTATTACCAACCATACCAACCACCTCAACAGTGGAACGCTACAAGTTGGAAGCATTGTCCACCCCAGTATCCTCCTCCTCCTCAATTTAATAAGCAATAGTATTGGCCATAGGGGTGGAGGGGAAAATCCTATCCCCATTCACCGCCTATCTCTACTCATCCTTATTCTCAATATTCAGCCAATACCCAGCCATTGTTACTAGGATTTGTGCCTCCAGTCCCCCTTATTACCCAACAATATCATCACTTCCAAAATACAAACCCTCCATGACCTACATTATTACCCACACAACCGATATCTAATCCAAATAATAAGCCAACTCAATCTCTTAATAGCATTGAACTGCAAATTCTTCCATCCTATGTTATTTCAACTGTACCTGTACATGAGATATAATTACGATTTGGAAGAGTCATGAATGACAAACCCAAGTCATCTGTCGTCATTCGTAAAGAAAATGAAGAAGTAGAAGACCCTAATGAATTCATGAATGATATTATTCTATAGGATGTGCCAAATATTACAATGCATACCCATCTGCAGCAAGAACCCATACAAGAAAAAATTATTCTTCCATTTCCAGAATAGTTAGCAATAGAAAAACATGTAGTCCATCTTGAGTATGACATTTTGAATGAACTAAAGAATATCTGTTTCAAAATTCCTTTATTGTAGGCTATTAAGGATATACCAATTTCCAACAAGGTAATAAAGGAGCTATGTATTAAACGTCAAGGGAAGAAATAGAAGGATCCTCTCACAATTCATGTTATAGGAGAGATGTTTGAGTGTATGACAGACCAGTCTTGGATTGCAAAATATACAAATCCAGGGGCCCCAGTAGTAACTGTTATTATAAATAATACCACCATAGAGAATACAATTATCGATTTAGGATCTTCCATTAATATGATGACCACCGCAGTCTTGGAAGCTTTACAGTTGGGACAATTTATCTGAACGACCCCCTCAATTCTAGAACTAGCAAACCGTAATACGGTAAAACCTGTTGGAGTTCTAGATGACATTTTTGTATCAGTAGCATCTTGGTAATATCCTACTGATTTCATGGTAGTAGAATCAAAGGACCCTTATAAAGGGCATCCTATTATACTGGGAAGACCATGGTTGGCTACCACCAACGCCTTCATAAGATGTAGGGATGAGAAAATGACCATTTCTAATGGGTTGTCCACACAAAAAATGGATTTATACCCCCCAGCACAACTGGTAATTGAAACCTTGTGGTGGTTAGATTACCCCTTTAGGTATGAAAATATTGAAGATCTCTTCTTTCCGAGTGACTACTCCTGGGCACTTCAGGAGCAGACTACCGAGAATGTGTTAAACCAATTTGTCTCTTCATCAACTTCTATATATTTTCCTCACTCTTTTGCTCAACTTGATCAAATTTTTGGGGATTAGTTTCAGGAAAATATGGCCCTCTCAACATTCATGAATACACCATGCATATTTGCAATTGAAGAGCATATGGGGTCTTATACCATGCCTTGTGAGCTTATCCCTAGAACTTTTTTACACATAAATGTAGGGTTAATCGACTGTCAACAAGAACAATTTCTTAAGGTCCTTAAAATCCAATCCGGACCATTTGCATCAGAATACACTAACATGAAATGTATACACCTTGATGTTGTCAGGAATTTTGTTGCACCTTCATGCAGACAGATGTTGTTCCTCTGGTCTGAATGGTTCATATCTAGAACAAATAAGTCATAACAAGGCTGATAGACTTCTCCTAGAAACTACAGACACTTGGAATGCAATATTCATAGATTGATTGGTATTTCACCTATGGCAAAGATCTCCAAGAATATACCTTCAAAAACACATCAAACACAGAAGATAAAAAGTACCAAAGTATTATTTATAGATCTATATTGGTGACTAAGGAATCCAATAATTAGCATGCAATATTATACAAGACAAGTTATATGGGAAGAAAATCAAATTTGCATTAATGAATAATGAAGAGTTACAACCTGTGCCTTAGTGTTGAATGCAATCCTTCACAAAACTGATGTCTTATCCCCAATAGCTCCAACTTTCTCTTCTATGCTCACTCTAATGAATCACTCCAAAATGTAAAAATGCTAGCATGAATTTTCCCTTTCTCAACCATGGGGTATGACCTTATTTATAGAGGCCTCAAATGGATAGGGATGGTTGATATTTTGGTGGGTGAGGTGGACATGATATCCCCAAAGCATGGATCTCAAGCTCAACTGACCCAGGTGAATAAGGATAAGGCCTCCCACGAAGCTTTTGATCTAGAAACTTCGTGAAGCTTCCTTTTTTCACTTTTTACCAAGGGCACCACTCTTGCCCCTTGATGACAGAGCGGTGTTAGGAGGAATCGCTCTTCAAACAAAGAGGAAAGGCGATGCCACCACCTATATTCAACACAATTCAGGTGGTGCTAAAGAAGGTACCTCTCCTAAGCTTAAGGGTACAAGCGGTGCTAGTTTTTTATGTGCAAGATTGACATTTGGATCAAGGATTTTTAATTCAATATTTGGGAATGAGGGAAAACATTGATATTTAAGATCTTATCACATGTTGGTGACAAGATTTGTGTGTAAGAGAATGACCCCCAAAGCATGAGGCTAGAGGGATATGATAGGCGATAGCTTTGATAGAGCAAGTTATCACTTTCGAGGAAAGAATTAGCTTGATTGGAGATCAGCAATCAACCAGGAATCTGCAATACATCAATACTTTTGACTCATGAGAAAATATGTCTTCACCATGGCTGCAGACCAATACAAGGAAGATCCATGGGAGAAATAAACAAACATGGCTACTAGAATACATCGTAGATCCATGTCATAGAGGAATCAAACTTGGACATACCTACCAGTCATCCAACGTATATCTATGTCATACAGATGCAAATTTGAGCATAGCCATGACCATTCAAATGTGCATCCATGCTGATAATTCATAGAATATACTCCATCGCAACTTGGGGAGAAAGCTATGAGTGCTTTATAACAAATACCCAAGGTCTTTGTCTCGTCTTCCACAAAGTATGATTCTATCCATGTGATTACAACGATCTGATGTTGAACATGGTAGAAAATACTTGATTACTAGTCAATGATGTGAACTATTAACAAGTGCGAGGGAGATCACCATTGATGTTAATGATTCCTAAGGTACTCTAGTACAATCTACTGAGTGTGAATAGATGTTTTGATTTCGAACACCCAGTGAAATCTATCAATCAAAGGTCAATGATGTGAACCTATGTCGATAGTGAGAGAATCTATCATTAGGGCATGCATATCTCAAGGTACTAGTTTTCTTTCTAAGACTGTTTCCTGGATAGTGAGTTGATGTCGACAGGAATAGTCTCATCAAAGGAGGGCCATAATGAATCCCACATTGACAACACAAAACTTGGAACAAAGTTCTGGAATGTTGTAGATAATGTAACCATAGAAGTAAATCCAAAGTACTGACACAAAGGTTGTTTTAACTATAGAGGTAAAAACTCTTACTTCCTTTGAACATCGGGCAACACAACCATAGACTTGGAAGCATGAATGGACTAGGAGGATACACAGTACGACAGTGGGCAATGCATTCTTTTGAAAGACTCAAAGGATTGACATGACCCATGAAAGTGGATCAACTTATAAGTCAGCTGAATACCCAATTGACTAAATGATATGCACACAAGTGCCATGCTCAAAGATGACAAAAAACTGCCATTTATTCGCAAAATGAATTGATTCCCTTCCCTTAATTTCCCCATCATGATTGATGAGTGCCTCTTTTCATTTTTATGAGTTTAAAGAGGGTAACAAACACTCATTTTAGATCATCCAAAAACAAGTCCATTCTCATATGTTTTACGAACCTAAGAAAGGAGGGGTCCATTCCCTGAACGGGTCTCTCAATGTTTAGTTTAACGAGTCCAATGAAAGCAAACTCGGTATCGTTCATGTTTAGAGAGTCTGAACGAAGACGGAAGAAAACTCCAAAGGGTCCTTTTTCACATGATTTAGTCCCTAGGGCCCGAAAAAGTATAAAATAACGCCCAAGAGAACTCTTCAAGTCATGATTGGCTGAAGTGTTTCTTTTTCGTAAATAGTCCATTTGAACCAAAAAAGAGATAACCTATCGTCGGAGAGACAACTCTTAAAATACTTTCACGAGTATGAAGAAGACAAGTACTCAACAATATTTTCATATTTAGGGAGTCTGAAAAGAGTTTAAAGGAGACTCCATTAGGTTTCTTTTCATGATGAGAAGTTTTTACGAGTCCGAAAAGAATCCGAAAAAGGACTCGAAACTTTGATGCAGTTCTAAGAGCGTGACCAAGTGTCAAAAAAAAAGATCGGGGAATTTTTCCATTTTCTAGAAGTATGAAAAAGTAAAAAACAAACTCGTCCATATGCACTACTATTTATCTTTTCACCCCTGCAATACTTAAAAAATCTATTAGTCTTCTAGACACTCGAATAAATAAATTTATAAACTATATTAAAAGACATTTTCATATCAAAATGATTTTAAAAATATTAACAATAATGTGAAAAAGTCATAAAAATATATTTAAAAGCCAATTGAATAGTAAAAACAAGTCATTTTATTATTTACCAATTTGTGAGAGCCTTTGGGAGACTTTTTGAGCCAAATCTTCAACCAGAGATTATAGGAGCATCCACCGTCCATTTCGAGCACCGTCAGATCTAGGTAGATGCTAGAACCTTGTTCTTTCACTTTACCATTTCCATTTTTTATTTGTCTAGGGTTTTAGGGGTATTTGAACAAGCCCTAAACCCAAATTACGGGCATTGCTCTTGCTCCTTGTGAAATAGGAGGAACTCAATAAAAAAATGCCCCTGATGAGCTTCACTTAGGCGGTGCCACCGCTCTATGTACATGGAGGAAAGTCGATGCCGACTGTGAGGTTGGAAAAATGAATGGGCAAGACAAAATAAAATTTCTTTGATAATTTTAATGGTTAAATATGGTTTTGACTAGCCCATTGGTTGTTTTTGGCAGGTTTTATCCTGTAAAAAATGGTTATATGGAAAGAACGGAAACATGAAAATGATGATGCCCTGGCTGAGGGAAATGTGTATTGCTACATTGAGAGTTTGTGGCCTCTTGAAGGTTTTTTGAACTCTGAGTATGATATCCCATTAGCACTTTCTAGAACATATCCTGTGCATGTGGAACCCTGAACAGCGGTATTTTGAGGTTGGATCCCATGTACTGACCATAGAAGTAGAGGACATCTACTTTTTGATAATATTTTCTGGACAGGGTGCTCAATTTTCATTGACTGGTTCCTACGGAGGGGATGTGACCACCCAAGAGTTGATAAACCATCACTGTTTGCTCAGTACTAGGATGTCAAGGAAGAATATCCCCATAAAGGCAATAGTGGATGATGCACTCCTCACTGTTCTTTTTACTATGCATAGGATGGAAGGAACCTAAGGGCCTCACCAAGAATCTAGAGAGAATTTACTGTATGTCACAGAGGCTATAGCACCCACTGTCTTTAACTGGGTAGAGGCACTACTTCCAGTCTTCAAGGACCAGCTGACTAAATGTCGACAAGGGGATCTGAAACAGTTCAGATATAGATCCATTTTAACTTGTTTCTTTTTCAAACAGGTGCCCCACATGAGGCCCCAAGTGATCTCTATAGAGATGAGACCCAGAGACCTTGTATGTTAAGGTGGGTAGAGCTTATGGCTTGTACAGGAGGCAGCAGGGTCAAAGTGAAGTATGATTCTAGATTTTTTCGCTGGTTAGAGGACCAAATCCTCATGGTTGAGGATTACAGATATGCAAGTACTAAATTCAAGGGTGGCCCTGATATACCACTTCCACCTGGTGCGCAATGGGGAAAAATCGGTAAGAAAAAAGACTCTGAAATGTTTATTGTGTTTTTATGTTTTTAAGAGCAGTAACAACACCTAAATTTTCTCATGCAGATGTTGGTGCCGCATGACCTGGGGGATCATCCTTAATGGATAGTTGGGCGAAAGCTCAGTTTTTTTACCAAGGTGATGATCAACTAGGAGAGTTAGAGGAGAACTTGGAGAGGTTAACCTTGGACATACCAGATGCAGATATTGATGACCTCTCGATGAGGTACCGGAGGCACATTGCGGGAGTTCTAGGCTGTTTCATTTGGCTGCTACGTACATTAATATGGGCAGTTGTTGGAGGAGTAAGTCGATATGCTGACTTGAGCGATAGCCGACTTAGTCGATCGACCAACTAAGTCAATCATCCTACTAACTAGAGATTAGGTCGGCCAGCTAAAGTCGTGTCGGTTCACCGAACCAATAGGTAGTTATTTTGTAACTATTTTGTAATCATATATATTAGGCTGTTGAGCCAGATGATAACTTGGTTCAGTTCTCTGTATTGTATGGACCCTCTCATGCTAATATAATCTGTTATTCTATCTACTTGTCCTGGTCTCTTGTCTCTGTTATGTATGTATGTTTTAGTATGTATTATTGGTAACCTTATGTGATCTATGAGATTACAACATTGGTTCCGTTGCCGGAATATATTTACAAAACCATGGAAGTATACTTTGATGATTGGACAATATGTTGCATGTTAAAATATCATTGCAAGTGGCTAAGACTTATGTTGGAAAGATGTCAATAAATCCAGTTTTCTTTAAACATCAGGAAGTGCATATTTGTGACCCCCACAGGGATATTGTTAGGACACATTGTCTATAAGGAAGGTATTAAGGTAGAATTTGCAAAAATCAAAATTACCCTCGACTTAAAACCACCAGTGAACTCAAAACAAGTCAGAGTGTTACTAGGCCATACAGGATATTACAAAAAATTTATTAGATACTACTCAGATATGACCTATGCACTAGAACAACCATTAAGGGAAGATAAAGAGTTCGACTGTATAGAAGAGTGCCATATATAATTTAAATAACTAAAAAGAAAACTAGTCGAATCACCAATCCTAAGGTTTCCAAACTGGTCGACTAAATTCCATGTCCACATCAACGCATCAGGTCTAGCATAGGAGCAATCCTAACTCAACCAATAGATGATGGAATGGATTATCCTATAGTTTACAGTAGCAGAAAACTAAATAAATCTGAATGAAACTATTCGATGACAAAAAGAGAAGCATTAGAAATGGTCTTTGCACTACAAAAATATCGACACTATCTCCTAGCTAATCCATTTATCTTTTACACTGATCATCAGGCATTAAAATCCCTTGTGAATAATCCTCTACACCATGGAAGAATTTTTTGATGGCTACTTCTATTCCAAGAATTTGAATTTGAAGTTGTTGTCAGACCAGGTAAGTTAAATGTTGGTCCCGACCACTTATCCCGAATCGACACAGGAGAGGAACCAACAGGAGTCGAAGATGACTTACCTGATGCACATCTATTTCGGATAGAAGCCATCCTAATAGAGTTAGAGGAAATAGCTTAGTTTTTAGAAGATGGACAAGCACCATA